>JAKUCM010003387.1:0-43123 GCA_023374145.1 Lepidium sativum
GAGGAAAAAACAAAGTGCTGACGTGGCATCCGCTGAAACTCCTGACCAAGAGATGGGGCACGAGCAAGTTCATGGCCATGGTCATCTTCATACTCTTCATGTAGAGACTGATAAGGAGCTTGCTTCTACTTTACAGCTTCTGCGGTATCGTGTTATTGCAATTGTTAGTATTCCTTCACTCTCGTTTTCTTTTCGTTTTAGTTACACAAACAAAACCCTTCATTAACTTTGACTTTAATTGTAAGAACAATGAACAGTAGGCGAATCTCCTAATACTTTGCGTCTAAAATTGAAGTATTATAAGTTCTTTCAAGGAAAAACTTAGTCAACAATGACTATGATGTTTGCGACTGGTATATAACATCGAAAGTTAAAAGATCATTTTAATCTAATTTAAGAATCAACCCACTCACCACTAATTAGTTTTGAGTTGAAAGCACATAATATATCATGATATCAAAGTCAAAGATAAAATCCAACAAAACCTGTATGCATCCGTTTGTGGTGTTTCAAGATGATAAGTTTAGAATGATAGACGGCCTATATCTCGAGGAAAATGTGATAATATCGGAAGTTTAGATTATTCTATATATATATATGATCTATAAGGACCAAACGAATTTTTGTTACTAGGTATTGACTTGAGCTACGCTGCTTATATAACTAAAAAGACTTAATATCTTTGTATTGGAACAGGTATTGGAGCTAGGAATAATTGTACACTCAATAGTAATAGGATTAGCAGTAGGAGCTACAAACAATACTTGCACCATCAAAGGTCTCATCGCTGCTCTTTGCTTTCACCAAATGTTTGAAGGCATGGGTCTCGGCGGTTGCATCCTTCAGGCGGAGTACGGGTGGGTTAAGAAGGCAGTGATGGCATTCTTTTTCTCTGTGACAACGCCTTTTGGAGTGGCTTTAGGAATGGGATTATCTAAAACATACAAAGAGAATAGTCCTGATTCACTCATAACTGTTGGTTTGCTCAATGCTTCCTCAGCTGGATTACTAATCTACATGGCTTTAGTCGACCTTTTAGCTGCTGATTTTATGGGTCAGAAAATGCAGAAGAGTGTCAAGCTTCAATTGAAGTCATACATTGCGGTTTTGCTTGGTTCTGGTGGTATGTCCGTTATGGCCAAGTGGGCTTGATCAATCATGTTTAATGGGTACATGTCTCACGTACGTACCAGCTAATAAATGTAGATGGAACTATCTGATTCATAATTTCATATTCTTGAATCGTCATTTCTGTTTTTTACCATTTTTTGTTTTATTGTCAAATATATCATGCAGATTTCGATTTAAATAATAACGCTACAAACAGTATAAAACTATAAATACTACCAGACAAGATGTTTTTACTTTAGTTGTAGAGAATTCAGTATTTTACAGACTTTGTCAAATTAATTAGTGTTTAATAAATATTTCACAAATTATATATGTTTGGTTGTATTTAAATGAAGTAAGTAACTGAATTATTTGCCAAAATACAAATATCTCAGTTGATTTTTTCCTAATTTAGTTAGATATAAAGTTGTGGTTCTAATTTCATTTTATTTTATTTGGAGAACTTTGACTATACATCGAGTTTTGTTATTGATTTAATGGTTACTTGTTGACAAAAAAAAATTTCTGAGTCATTTTTTTCTTTTTTGGCTGGCAAGAAGTCTTTTGATGTTAAGGTTGTCATAATAGATAATCCAATCCGACTCAAAGCCACATATGTAATAAATTTTATTCGACAGGCTTGACCCGTTTACTTATTTTGGGGGTTAAGATTCAGATACCCAAACCCGAAATATATTAAATTTACTGGTCTAATGGGCTATATTGGATACTATATAAATAAACTATACACTAAATAAAATAATAAAATAATTTTAGGAGAATTATTTATGTTTTATACATATTTATAAAAGGAAGAAACATGTTTTGATAAATATTATACCTATTTTGTTGTAGTTTCTACATTTATGCGTATTTATAAAAGGAAAATTTTTGATTTTCTATAGATATTTTAATATTTATATCTTTTAATGGTTAATTTATGGGTAACCCATGGTCCTAATGAGTCGACCCATTGAAATTATAAACCCATAAGTAGTAACATATGATTGTCTATTTATTTATATGGGTAAATTTTTTTAACTCAAACCCTATTAAATTAATAAACAAATAGGGCCAACCCATTATAATGACCTATTATGACACCTCTATTTAATTTTAGTTTCCAAAATAACCCCAATATATCATAAATCTAAATATTTGAAACCAAATCCGAACATGCACCAAATCAAGAACCAAATCTTTAAATTTATTAAATCTTTTTTAATTTTGAATTTTTATATAAAAATATTTAAACTAAATTCTGTCTGAAAAATAATATAGATCTTAAATCAAAAGAATCAAAATATTGTCTTAGAGTAACCAAACTCGACAAAATTTCAAAATAAGTCTTAGATATATGTACCTAGATAATTGAATCCAAACATTAACCGGAACTCAATCAATAATTGAATTTGTATTCGATATGTGTTTATTAAATTTTAGCTTTTTAGAAAAATTTTTAAATTAAATTTTTAATAATTTTAGATGTTTATTTAAAAAATTTATAACAAACTCCGTAAGATTTGTTTTATTTTTATACTTGTGTTCATTTAGGTTCTTAAATCCATATTGATGTTTTAGAATATTGTTTTAATGGCCTAAAATCCAACTAAAATTGATAGGATTAGAGGAATCAAACCCGAACTGAGCTTGATAAAATATCTAAATGAGTTTTAAATCTATATATCCAAAAAACTGAACTTAAACCCAAACCGGAACCGAATAATTAATCAAAATTGTAATTGATATACTTTTTGTTAAATTTTAGCTTTTAAAAAAAAATTTATATAATTTATATATAAAAAGTTGTAACAAAACCTATCTTATACCTATTTTTAAGGATTGTTATGAACTTTAGGTTAATTTTATCTTTAAGTATACAACACGACCAAAGTGAAAGTACCTCTCCATTTATATGTAAGATGTCACTAAAAATTTAATAAAATTAAAAGAATAAATAATCAAATAATTAAGATATTATTCTCAATATTTCTTCTAAACATACGAAAATCACTAATTTACATTCTTCGTTTTTTTCTAGGGTTTCATCGTGAGATTCTTCCTCTCTCTCGGACAGAAGCGACTCAGCGACTCGACGAATATATGTGTTTCTCTTTCGAAGATGCTCCTGTTTTGTTTCTTTTCCTTGACTCGACGAATGTACGTGTTTCTCTCTTTGATATGTTAACTATTTACCGATTGTCTTCATCTCTTCGTTTTGGTTCGATTCTTAGTGACAAAATAATTGCAAAGGTCATGGTGTGTTGTTGTTGTTGTTATGGTCTGTGATGATTGTTCTATAGGGTCTTATGTTTAAATTTCAACGCTACTGGAAACTTAAGTAGAAGACATTGTTGTTGAACTGATTGAATTGTGGTTTGCTGATGTTGGTGGTTCATCAAATGAGGCTGCTAACAAAAGACAAGGAAGGACTTCTCACTCTCCATTACATAAGAACTCTTATGATGGCACTGGAAGAGCCAAGCCAAAACCAGCTAACCTTAAAGCTAATGAAAGCTTAAGTTTGAAATATTGAGCCTGTCTGTTTCTTTGCATAACTTGTTTCAGAAATTGTCTGAATCTTAATTTTGTTTGTTACCTCTATGTTCTATGCTTTCTCTAGCTAGCTCTAGGAGTTTCTTCAACTGTTTTATACAGCTTGAAAATTTCACTGTGGTGTCAAACTTCGGTAACTAGGACGAAGGTAACCCATCATAAGCTGATGGATTCACACACGTCTTCAATAAAATCCGAGAAGAGAAAGCTGTGGAGAAAATGTGTGTGGATCTTCAAGAACACCAACTCACCCGAACACTAATCCCTCCAAAACTTCCAAAGTAAGACATATTCTTCAAGTAAACCATCTTTGCAATACTTTCAAAAATTAGTATTTTCTCAAAATCATTGTTTTTGTCTTTCTGCAATTGATAGTGTTTCTGCTTTGGATTTGGAGGAATATGAAAAAGTGAAACGTATCCGGAAGATTTGTATATACTTATCAAAAAAGTCAGTGTATAATCTTAATGATAAGAACCATGATCGAGCTTCTTTAGTAGTTCCATAAGATTTTATAGTATAGTTTTGTATTTATCTTTTGTTATTTTTTTATCTTTTCCAAATACTCTTTGTGGTGTACCCTTTCTCTTTGCTATATATTCCAGTTTTGAATCTGCTTGCAAGGATACATTTACAATATCTTGGTTTGGGCTAAACCGATTTGATTGGAGAAATAGAGATATGTGGCCACTTCCAACATATTCATACAAAACTGACAATAAAAGAGTTGAACCAAGATTAGTGGGATTTTTTGTTGGAGTAATAGAGTTTGGACCGAACAAAACCCGAAATCATCAAGAAAATCACCACAATTTGTTTATTGAGCACCCTTTGGAGAAAATGATGCAAGCCTCATTAATTCAAGAACAAATTTGTCATTTACAATTCAAGATTAAAAAAAATCTACGAGAATTAAAAAAATTTACAACACTACATATAAAGATTTACACTGAAAATTTTGAGACACTAACAAAAAAAAAAACTCTACTACACTGAGTATAAAATTTTCGAGAACAAATCTACCAATTTCAAAACAAATCTTCAATATAGGGAAACAAATCTACTAATTGACAATAAATCTACTACTCAAATATAAACCTGCAACACTGCAAAATAATTTTGTAAAAAATAACTCTGCCAATTCGTAACAAATCGGCAATATTGAACATAAGAACTACAAAATGAAAATAAATATATCAACAGAAAACAAACCGGCAACACATAATATAAAATCTGCAAACACAAATTTGTGGTATGATGTATTGCACAATACAGTAAAATTAATGTATTGCAATATCAAAATATACCTGCAAACAATAAATATACCAAAACAGAATAACTCTATATAAAACAAAATATATCTGCCGGGAAATAATAGATCTACCATTTATTGTAAATTTATTTTTTGCATATTTATTTTTCACCGCTGTAAATTTTATTAATGACATTTTTATAAATATTATATTTTTTTAAAAGCAAAAATGAACAAGTTAGTCTTTTGATAAATTTCAATATTATTTAATTAATTCTAAAATATTTCATAATTTTTTTGTATTATTTTAGCAATCACCTTTATATATATATATATATATGATATATTGTCAAATTAATATATCCTCCAAATTTTATGGAATATCAAACCGGCTAAAAGACAAAGATGAACTCTAACTCCAAAACCAAAAGCTAAGTTTGGGCCATAGACACATTACATAAAATTATTTTCTTATTATTTCCTCCCAGTCTCTCACAACATATTTTCGCCTTTATGATAAGCTTATCAATTATTTATTATTAAAAAATATTAAATGGAAACTCAAGATATTCCAATCCGAAAACCATGGTATTGGTAGATAGTCATATTTTTGCCATCTAAAATTTGATGGTGCTCTGATAAACAAAAGACAGGCCTAAGCGGCTAAGCCTATCCTAAACTTATTCTAGACTTTGCTGTGTCATATTTTATTAAGAAAACATGTCGACACTGATTAACAAGTAAGATTTACTTGGACTGATAAAGAGAGTCCTTGAGTCTCGTTCTGTATATAAGATGAAGTCAAACTTGAAAAGCTTGAAGAAGATGACTCAGTCTTCTCTCATTTTCTCTGCTCTCTTCGCTATCTTCTTCCTCATCTCCATCTCCCATTTCCCCCGGGTTCTATCTGAATCCGACGAAGAGTGCAAACCCGAGTCCGATACCATATGTACTGACAAAACCAGAGCATTTGATTTCAAACACATAGCAATCTTTTCAATCTAACCACTAGTCTTATCGGTGTTTTCAAACCAGAGAAATCTCTCTTCCTCATCGTTAAATCCTTCGCCTCTGGAATCATCCTCGCTACTGGTTTCATCCATGTTTTGCCTGATTCCTTCGAAATGCTCTCATCTCAGTCTTAACGATAACCCCTGGCACAAGTTTCCTTTCACTGCTTCGTTGCCATGATGTCGTCCTTGTTTACACTTATGGTTGACTCAATCACCACCAGCGTCTTCAGTAGGAGAGAGCTACGTGCTGATGTGACATGTGCTCATAGTCCTGATCACGAGATGGGGCACGTGCAAGCTCACGTACATCATGGTCTTAACCATAGCGATGAGAAGGAGCCTGGTTCTAATTTACAACTTCTCCGATATCGTACTATCGCCATTGTTAGTAGTCCTTAACTGTGCTATAATCATATATCTAATTGCATATATATCTATACATTTCTATACCGTAATTGATAAGTTAATAGTTGAATGAGAGAATTTGAAACTATGGATTAATTACAAAAAATTCATCATTCAAAACATATTAAATAGGTACTGAAGCTAGGAATAGTGGTGCACTCGATCGTGATAGGACTATCCGTAGGAGCCACTAACAATACTTGCACCATCAAAGCTCTCATTGCTGCTCTTTTCTTCCACCAAACGTTTGAAGGTATGGGTCTCGGTGGATGCATCCTCCAGGTGAATTCTTCCTTTCCAATACTAAACAAGTTTCAATTCGATTTGTTTCTACAAAAAGTTGAATATATTGACTCATGAGATGTGTTTTGAGTAGTAAAATCGACATATATGATGAGAGTTTGAGGACATATAAATGTAGGCAAAGTACTGGTGGGTGAAAAAGGCGGTGGTGGCCTTCTTTTTCGCGGTCACAACGCCTTTTGGAGTGGCTCTTGGATGGGCTTTATCTGAAACGTACAAAGAGAATAGCTCTGACTCACTCATTACGCTTGGATTGCTTAATGCTTCTTCGGGTCGACTACTCATCTACATGGCTTTACTGGACCTTCTGGCCGCAGGATTTATGGTCAAAAGTGTTGAAAAGTGATTCAAATTCCAATCAATGATTTCAGTTACATGTTTTGTTAGTTTTTATTTCTAATCAATTTGGGGTTTAAGTTTTTACTTTTAATTATAGGACATAATGAGTTCATGGGTGTAGTGGGTGCTGTTACATTTTTGTTTCTTATAACTTCATGTTGTCTCTTTCATTTTCGATTATCAGAGAATAAAAGATTTTCAGCAAAACTTTCTTTGTGTTCTCTGTTCTTTTTTTACTCTGTTTCTTCTAGTGTTTTGTCTCGTAACAACATTGTGATATCAGAGCTATGGCAGCCAATGGATCGAATCAGCAAGGTACGGTTCCAATATTTAAAGGTGAAAAATATCACCTTTGGAGTCTCAAGATGAAGACGATGTTCAGATCTCAAGAAAGTTGGGATTTGGTGGAGAATGGATTTGAAGATGCAAATCCTGCGGAACCTGATCAGCAGTTACGAGAGAGACGCAAGAAGGATGCAAAGGCGCTGTTTTGGATTCAGACGGCTTTGGAGGATGATATCCTGTCTCGGATCTCAGCGGTGAATACATCTCACGAAGCCTGGGAAATTTTGAAGCATGAGTACATGGGAGATAAGAAGGCGGACACTGTAAAGTTACAGACTCTTCGTCATCAATTTGAAACGCTTTTGATGAAGGAGAACGAGACGATGCAAGAATATTTGGCGAGAGTTTTCACTGTTGTCAACCAAATGAAGTCTTATGGTGAATTCTTGTCAAATGAAATTGTTGTGAGTAAAGTTCTTAGGTGCTTAACTCCAAAGTTTGAATATGTGGTACCTGCAATCATGGAGGCAAATGATATGAGTACATATACCTTTGACACCATGATGAGCTCGTTGATTGGTCATGAGGATCGTCTTGGTAATAAGACTGAGAAAAGTGAAGCAAAAGCTTTCCAAATGAAGGGAGAGTACTCTGGTCAGAAGAATGGCAGCAGTTATGGAGCTGCAAGTAGAGGACGAGGCAGATTGGGAGGTCGTGGAGACCATGGAAGAGGCAGAGGAAGAGGTTATTATGATAACTCAAGAGGTACCAACAAAAGTGACATTCAATGTCATTATTGCAGGAAGTATGGTCATAAGCAGGCCGACTGTTGGAAAAGGCAGAACGAAGAAAAGCATGCTAGCTTTGTTGAGCAAGAAGATGAGCAGCCTCGACTTTTTATGGCATTTAAAAGTGAGGAAACGCCCAAATCTGTGTGGTATTTGGATAGTGGTTCTTCAAATCACATGACGGGAACCAAATCTTTGTTTAAAGAGTTAGATGAGTCCTACAAGCTTAATGTGAAACTTGGAAACGACAAAGAAGTTCAAGTTGAAGGTAGAGGAGTCGTGGCTATCCAGAATGGTCATGGTAATCTCAAACTCATCTATAATGTGTATTAATTCCCGATCTAGCACATAATTTGATGAGTGTTGGTCAAATCGTGGAGAACAATTGTTCTGTTTTTTTTTATGGGGGTGTATATATCATCAAGTATAAGAAATCTGGTCTCACGTTGGTAGTGGTGAAGAAGGCATCAAACAATCTATTTCCATTGAAAATGTCTTCTGTTGAAACAAGTGCTTTGGTCGCTAAAGTTTCTGATATTTCGAAGTTGTAGCATTTGCGGTATGGTCATCTACATAAGAATGGGTTAAGGGTGCTCAATCAAAAGGATATGGTCGTTGGCTTACCAAAGATTGATGCTCTTAAGTTGTGTGAAGGCTGCATATATGGGAAACAAACTCGCATGTCATTTCCAGTAGGAAAAGCAAGGAGAGCAACTCAATGTCTTGAGATTGTTCATGCTGATTTATGTGGTCCGATGCAGACCGCATCTCTTGGAGGCAGCAAGTATTTTCTGATGCTGACAGATGATTACAGCAGGATGAGCTGGATGTATTTTCTTGAATTGAAAGCAGAAGCGTTCGAGATGTTTAAGAAGTTTAAGGCTCTTGTGGAGAAACAAAGTGAACATCGAGTTAAGGTGTTACGAACTAACAGAAGAGGAGAGTTTACATCTACTGAGTTCAATCAATTCTGTGAGAAAAAAGGGATACACCATGAGCTTACTATAGCTTACACACCAGAGCAAAATGGTGTAGTGGAAAGAAAGAACAGAACTGTAGTGGAGATGGCTAGAAGCATGTTAAAACAAAAGAATCTACTTAATCAGTTTTGGGCTGAAAGTGTGAGGACAGCAGTGTACTTGTTGAACATATCTCCTACAAGAGCAGTCTTAAACAGAACACCATATGAAGCTTGGTGTGGCAGGAAACCTGGGGTGAGTCATTTAAGAGTTTTTGGCAGTGTTTGCTACTCTCTTATAGATGTTCATAACAAGAAGAAGCTTGATGAAAAATCTGAGAAATGTATTTTTCTTGGATATTGTTCACAACCTAAAGGTTATAGATTGTACAATCATGTGAGTGGGAAGATTGTTGAGAGCAGAAATGTTACCTTTGATGAGGAAGCGGTTTGGACTTGGCGTGAAGGTGGAAATGGTGAGCTTGTTGAAATTTTCGTTGACAACATTGATGAACAAGAAGAGAGTCGAAATCCAGCACACTCTATAACTAATACACAAGTAAGCTCAGCGCCTAGCTCACCTAGAGTTAATGGGGCAAGTGATGGAGAAGGAAATTCAAGCACAAGTCCACCTCAAAAATTTAGATCACTGCGAGAAATTTATGAGGAACAACATGCAATTTTTAGTGCTGATCCAGTGACAGTTAATGAAGCAGAACAGAATGAAGAATGGCAAAAAGTGATGGAAGAGGAGATCGCTTCTATAGAGAAGAATCAAACATGGCAGCTGGTTGAGCTTCCTGGTGATAAACATTCTATTGGTGTGAAGTGAGTGTTTAAAACTAAGTATCATGTAGATGGCAGCATTCAAAAGTATAAGGCAAGGCTGGTGGTTAAGGGGTATGCACAAGAATATAGAGTGGATTATGAAGATACTTTCTCTCCGGTAGCAAGGTTTGACACTGTAAGAATTCTTCTTGCCTTAGGAGCTTATATGCGTTGGCCAATATACCAGTTTGATGTTAAGTCAGCTTTCTTGAATGGTGAGCTACGTGAAGAGGTTTATGTTGATCAGCCTGAAGGTTTTGTAGTTTATTACAAAGAGGGTTTCGTCTACAGGTTTGTATAAGGCTCTTTATGGGCTTAAACAAGCTCCCAGAGCTTGGTACAACAAGATTGATTCTTTTTTTGCAGATTCTGGCTTTGAAAGAAGCAAAAGTGAGTCTACTCTCTACATTAAGAAGCAAGGTGAAGGAGATATCCTTGTTGTGTGTTTATATGTAGATGATATGATTTACATGGGTTCTAGTGCTTCACTTATTGCTAAGTTCAAAGCTAGTATGATGGAGAAGTTTGAGATGACAGATCTTGGGTTGTTATATTTTTTCCTTGGTCTTGAGGTTAAGCAAGTGGAAGATGAGATTTTTGTGTCTCAACATAAGTATGCTTGTGACTTGCTTAAAAGGTTTGACATGACAGGTTGCAATGCTGTAGAAATTCCTATGAATTTCAATGAGAAGCTGCAAATGGACGATGGAACGAAGAGTGCAAATGCAACAAAATTCAGGAGTATAGTTGGAGGTCTTATCTATCTAACTCACACAAGACCAGATATTTGTTTTGCTGTGAGTGCAATTTCTAGGTTCATGCACAATCTGACCAAGCATCATTTTGGAGCAGCAAAGAGGTTGTTGAGATATATTGCAGGAACATCAGACTATGACTTATGGTACAACTCAGTTTCAGAATTTGAATTAGTTGGATTCACAGACAGTGATTGGGCAGGCTGTGTGGAAGATAGAAAAAGTACCTCACGACATGTTTTCAATCTAGGTTCTGAAGCAGTTTGTTGGAGTTCAAAGAAGCAGAGAGTGACAGCTTTATCATCATGCAGTTTGGTTAAGAAGAATTTTGGAAGACATCAAGCAAGAACAAGTGAAGGCAACAACAATTTTCTGTGACAACAAGGCAACTATAGCAATGACCAAGAATCCAACATATCATGGAAGAACAAAGCATATATCCATCAAGGTCCACTTCATCAGAGACTTGGTTAGTGAAGGGTCAATTGTTTTGGAGCATTGCAGCACAAACGAGCAGAGTGCATATGTTCTTACAAAAGCATTATCGAAGAACAAGTTTGACTACTTCAGAAGTAAGTTTGGAGTGTGCAAGTTTGAATCAAGGGAGAGTGTTGAAAAGTGATTCAAAATCCAATCAATGATTTCAATTACATGTTTTGCTAGTTTTTATTTCTAATCAATTGGGAGTTTAAGTTTTTACTTTTAATTATAGGACATAATGAGTTCATGGGTGTAGTGGGTGCTGTTACATTTTTGTTTCTTATAACTTCATGTTGTCTCTTTCATTTTCGATTATTAGAGAATAAAAGATTTTCAGCAAAACTTTCTTTGTGTTCTCTGTTCTTTTCTTACTCTGTTTCTTCTAGTGTTTTGTCTCGTAACAACAAAAAGATGAAGCAGAGCATCAAGCTTCAGATGAAGTCATACGTTGCCGTTTTGCTTGGTGCTGGTGGCATGTCCATCTTAGCTTACTGGACTTGATGATGGTCCCTTCCACTTTCTTTTTTGTGGAGATAATATGTAAATCAGAGATCATCTAATCCAAGTTTTCAATCCGTTATCTTTGCTGGTTGAAAACTATTTACAAACCCCTTAAAAAAAATTTGAATCCGTTTCTTTAATGATTTATTGATTTTATAAGTTACGATGTAACCATTTGTATGCGAAATGATGCTTCTAATCAAACTAAGTTTAGAAAACATAAGGAAGGCAAAGAATGTACTCGATGTGCTATAATTTGACTGACTTAATGAGAGGAATATGTTATCCAAAATCGTAAAATTAGTTTATACACATAAAGAATCTATCGATAACTTGTTTACATTTGATTGTATTAATTACACCTATATTTAGGTTCATTAACCTTGAACATTTCTTAGGTTCATTGTCCATTTTCTAATCAAAAAATTTGTGATGACGTTTTTCGTAAGAAATATTGACTATTTTCAGATAAAGAAAATTCTTGACTAAATAATTTTAGTTGGAAAATTACGACACTTTTAGTATACTTTTTCCTGGTCAGAGATTTGGACCAATTATATACTATTTTCACCCAAAATTATTTATTATATATTTTATTTATATTTATTTATTATATATTCTTGGTCAATAATTTTTGAGCATTTATTTTGGTCAAAAAAATCAAATAATATTTTTGAACATTAATTTTTGGTCAGTAAATTTTTATGATTGAACTATAGTAAAAAAAGAAGAAGAACGAAGAAGAAACTAAGTAGCGTATAGTCATGTATAAATTAAACTTAGTTAAAAAAGAATAACGTTCCGGTACATGAATTGGGATAAATAACTGTAAAGTAGCTAAGAGTTAATGCTATTTGACTCTCGTTTCCACAATCTTACATGTCATTGGTAAATTACCAGTATAAAAGTACATGAAGAATAGCTTAGTTTCACCATCAAAATCATAAAAGAAAAACATAAACTTGGAAAATGAACGTTTCCTTCAAGCTATTTTTATTCGTCTCTCTTCTTACCTTTTCCTTCCGTAAGTTTTCTTAATCCTTTCAATTCTGCATTTTGATAAATGAAACGAAAACTGAAAAACTAATGGATGTAAAGCTAAGCTAATAGCTTCCGCACCAAGAGCCCAAAAATCTTATATTTTTGCCAACATGGTTGTGTGGTGTTGAGTGAAAAGAACTTAGGAAAACAATATGTTACCTGAGTTTGAAACTCTCTCACTTTATTATGTGTGGTTTTATTTGGTTTCGCTGATCTTGGGTGGAGCCAAACTTAGAACAGCTGTAATACGCTATCGATGAGTTGAAACCACCTCGGGTTTTCCAAAACAAAAATCTCATATGCTTTTATGGTGGGACAAACACATAATCATGCAGAACAAGATCTTGCAAAAGCCAAGCTATGCAACGAAAACTTGGAGTGCCAAGGGCGACGAACTTGTCTGAAAGGTGAGGGATATTGCGACAATGGAACATGCAAGTGTGGTACGTTACAAAAGATGGATACACATGCAATCGGTGTGAATCATTTAGGAATATGTGACACTTACCTTGAGTGTCAAAGCATCAAATGTAACGATTATCGCCCGGCTTGTTGCATAAATGATAAGTGTACATGTCGCAAACCAGGTCAAAATGTGCCCGACTGTCCAAATAGATAATTTATGTATTATGTTGAAATTTACTAATTCTTCTGCTATGTTTTTACTTGTTTTGATGAAATAAGCACTTGATAAACTTACAGTTGATAAATAACTTATTTCATCAAATCCTTTATGGACCGTTTGTTAGTTATGAATAACTTTTGTTCTCGGATGGTGTTTTTCTTATCTTTTTAATCCAACAAGAGTTTGAACACACAAATCCGAACTCAAACTAAACGTCAATTTTTGGGTTTAATGGAGAGGAAGATATCTGGAGACAATTTTATCCAAAAAAGAAAAATATTTAGAGACAGAAAAAATGATTTTTTTTAATAATTAGATCAATATAAAAACCTAATTTATAATATAAATTATCTGAACATATTACGCATGACTACATAATTTTTTAGAACCAAGTTCGTATATCTTAAAACTTATTATTCTGATCCATATCCTAAAACTTATAATTCTAGAATCTCTTTTTAATCTATTATATGTAATAGAGAGAACTCGAACATCTAAGACTAGAGCTAATAGTTCTATCATTCTAACTACATTTTTTTTCTTCTAAAAATGAGTAGTAATATTAACCTGAATTTAAAAAAGTTAAAGTCAATTTTAATATATTTAACGTGAAAATAAAAGTGGAAAATTTAATTTGGTCACATTCCAAAATCTTAATTTTCTTACCTTTTTTTATGTTATAGTAATCCCTTAAAATAAAGGAAAATCAAAACTTTTTGGCTGAAATAATTTTTCATGAAATTGATCTTTACCATAAAAATAATAGCATAATGGGAAAGCAGATCTTGGCTTCGTGGCTTGTACGTGCTGATTAAAAATTGGAATGTAATACGGCGCCGGTTCGAATCTCTCAAAATTTAGGTTTCTTTTGAGATTAAAACCTTTACAAAGTTTTCAATTCGCCTCCTTCCTTCCTCGATTCTCTCAAAATCTCCACCACCAATGAAGCGACGACGTAAATCCAGAGCGAAATTCGAAGAACCCGACCAATCAGCGACGACTCCGGCGGATTTCTCCTTCTCTCTCACCAGTATCGCCGTCGGCCAAATCTGCCAATCTGTTGGATACAGAGCTACTGATTCCTCCGCTCTCAACACTCTAACCCTAATTACCGACAAATTTTTACAATCCCTCGCCGGACTCGCCGTGTCCTACTCAAATACCGCTAATCGAACGGAGATTAACATATTCGATATCGTCAATGGTCTCCAAGATATCTCTTTATCTACTAACGATTGTTTTCCCGGTGGCTCTACCTTACACGACACAGAATCTCACTGCTTGATCAAATCCGCTGTTCTCACTACCCTCTCCGATTTCGTCACCTGCGCTCCTGAAATCCCTTTCGCCAAGCCGCTACCGAAACAGCAAGTAAACGGAGAATTGACACGTATGCATCACGCGCCGTCGTCGAATCGATCGTTGAAGATGAACTCTGTTCCAGCTTGGCTTCCCCCTTTCCCTGACGCTAGTCTCTACTCCGAACTCTGTACAAAGGATAAATCTGAATCATCTGATCAGTGGTGGGGAAACTTTAGTTCCGTAATTGACCGTGAAATTTTGCCAGAGAGTTCAAAAGCTGAGAGTATTAGAGGTCGAAGCGGAGGAAGATTACCACAAAGGAGAGATAGAGTGAGATTCAAAGTAGGACGAGATTTGATCAATGGTGATGAGTCTGGTGACATCAAACGCGAGCGGTGGCGGGATAATAACGACGGTGGAATTGACGTTAAGAAGAAAAACAGAGAAGAATTCATATATAGTGGCTGCATCGTTGCCGGCGATTGGCCGATTTAGTTTTTGTTTGGTGACGGGGATACAAATATTCAAATTTGGTAGAAGATGGTTCAAGATGGATTCGAACCCGTGACATTTGATGACTCGAGCTAATGATCTATTTGGTGTATACCGCATGAGCTGAATCTGTTAAAGTTTTGGAAGATCAATTTTTGAGCTTTTATAACCGTTAATTTAGAAGTTAGGCTCGAGACCAAGGTCTATTACTTTATTTATTCAAATATAAAAATGGTTAAATTACATATCTATAGTTCAATCAATCAAGTGATGGTGAATTCATTAGAAGAAACTAATAATGCATAAGTTGGTTGGTGGCTTAAAAATGTAAGTGAAGATATAATGTTCTTCTTTGCTTTTGCACCAAATAAAATGTTCTTTATTTGCAAGTTTTTTTTTAACCATTTAAAGACTCTAGTGTGGTTTGGAAGGGCACATTGATGCAGTCTATTCTTAACATTATTTTTCATAAAAATACAAAGTAATCTCAACCGTCCATTCATAAGAGAAGCAATTGAACATGACACGTGGTGAGCATCGAGTTTTGTGGTGATTCACACATATATAAACAAAACAAGTCGCTTTTCTTCTTAAAGATTTACTGAAGTTGCCACTAGTTCCAAGTTTGTTTCTTCTCCGATCTCCGTGGTTTCTTCTTCTTCGGTGTTGATTCTCATTTTCTGTCAGTGTTTGATTGAGCTACGGTATGATTGTTCATCTTTTTCTTTGCTTTTAGTTGTTGTATCGAAGTATCCACTCGTTTTTTACTTAATTCTTCGTGTTTTTAGAATTGGTTTTTGAAATTATTTACAGAATATGCCGGTGGTTTCTCTGGCGAAAGTTGTTACTTCTCCGGCAACGAGAGATTTCACGGCTCGTGTACCGTTCATTTATGGGAGACGACTCGTATCGAATCGTGTTTTCTTCGGAAATTCGAGGCGCCGGAGCTGCAGCGTAAGAAGCGAACTGCAAAGTCTCCGTGCCCTGGGTTCCGTTACAGGTTTGAAATTTGGACCTCCTCTTTGCTGTTATCGGGAAAACTTGGTGATTGATTTGTAGATGGTGATTTGCATTTCTTTGGTTTTTCATAAAATAGACTTATCGTTGGAAAATTCCGTGGCGAATGGTCATCTTCCCAAAGGTGATTCGTGGGCTGTACACAAATTTGGAGGAACTTGTGTAGGAAATTCTGAGAGGATAAAAGATGTTGCTAATGTGGTAGTTAAGGATGAATCTGAGAGGAAGTTGGTGGTTGTGTCAGCAATGGCAAAGGTCACTGATATGATGTATGACCTTATTCACAGAGCACAATCTCGGGATGATTCATATCTCTCTGCTTTGGATGCTGTTCTTGAAAAGCACCGAGGAACAGCTCTTGACTTGCTTGATGGAACTGAACTCAATGTTTTCTTGTCTCGGTTGAATGATGATATAAACAATCTTAAAGCAATGCTTCGTGCCATTTACATAGGTACGTGTGTTTTTCTTTCTCAATTCTCAATGCATATTGTTTGGAGAAGTTATTAAGTAATTGGATTGGCTTTTGTTCATGTTCTTCTGAAATCTTATTCCTCATGTTACTATGAACTCTTCTATCGATGCAGCTGGTCATGCAACAGAATCTTTCTCTGACTTCGTTGTGGGTCATGGAGAGTTGTGGTCTGCTCAGATGTTAGCTGCTGTTGTGAGAAAGGTATGATTTACTCTGTGAAACTCCTAGAAGGAAAGAAGTCATTGTTCTTTTTCGTCAATTCCTCATATGCTTGTGTCTGTTTTGCTCATAGAATGGGTTGCAATGCACATGGATGGACGCAAGGGATGTGCTTGTTGTTAGTCCTACGAGTTCTAATCAAGTTGATCCTGACTTTGTGGAATCAGAAAAAAGACTGGAAAAATGGTTTTCTCAGAACTCGGCAAATGTCATTATTGCAACTGGCTTCATTGCCAGTACACCGCAAAACATTCCAACAACTCTCAAGAGGGATGGCAGTGACTTTTCTGCAGCTATAATGGGTGCTCTTTTTAGATCTCACCAACTCACAATCTGGACAGATGTTGATGGTGTGTACAGCGCAGATCCAAGGAAAGGTATGTGCAGATATTGCATGTATTTAACTACCAAATTTCTCTAACTAGTTATTAAGCCGTGAGAGCCATGCGTTTCAGTTTTGTCTATTATTATGCTAACGCCTATGTTTATATGCAGTTAGTGATGCAGTTATACTGAAGACACTTTCTTACCAAGAGGCTTGGGAAATGGTATATTTTCAACCTCTTGCACTTGTTTAAATGCTTTTAATTTTTCATACCTATATCTCAAAGTTTATGTTCATATGCCTGCGCAGTCTTATTTCGGGGCAAACGTTTTACATCCTCGGACCATCATTCCAGTGATGAAATACAACATCCCAATTGTAATAAGGAATATTTTCAACCTCTCTGCCCCTGGGACAATGATATGTCAGCAAATTGAAGATGAAGATGGATTTAAATTAGATGCTCCTGTCAAAGGATTTGCGACGATTGACAATTTGGCTCTTGTAAATGTTGAAGGGTGAGCTGATCTGAGAATTATTTTACACATTCTGTGCTTATTGTGTTTCTTATATAATTTTTGCATTCTATGTATAGAACTGGAATGGCTGGTGTTCCTGGTACCGCCAGTGCCATTTTTTCTGCTGTCAAGGAAGTTGGAGCTAATGTGATTATGATCTCGCAGGTCTTTGGATCACATAGTTCAGTTTTCTGGTTGCTTTCATTGGTTATGTATTCCCTTGTCAATTGCGGCTTCTTAATACAAGTAAATAAGTGCAGGCTAGTAGCGAGCATTCTGTGTGCTTTGCTGTACCTGAGAAGGAAGTGAAAGCAGTTTCTGAAGCATTGAACTCACGATTTCGTCAAGCTCTGACTGGTGGCCGCCTTTCCCAGGTGCCCCAAAATTTTACTTCTTCGAAAGATATCAACTAGTTATTCCTTGACTTCCATTGTTGATGACCATGTGTCTTATATCTATTTAAAAAATCAGCAGGATTCTTGTTTATGCATCAAAAAATTTCTGAAACTATGGTTTAATTGCAAATTTTTCAGATTGAAATCATCCCTAATTGTAGCATATTAGCAGCAGTTGGCCAAAAAATGGCGAGCACTCCCGGTGTTTCTGCCACTTTCTTCAATGCGTTGGCAAAGGTAAACTAAGTGTAATGTTCTTTTGTCTCATTCATATCCTTTTTTGTTTTGTTCTCCTACAACTCTGCTGATAATATTGTCCTAAATACCTTCAGGCCAATATCAACATCCGTGCTATTGCTCAAGGTTGCTCCGAGTTCAATATTACAGTAGTCATCAAGCGGGAAGATTGCATCAGGGCGTTAAGAGCAGTACACTCAAGGTTTTACCTTACGAGAACCACTTTGGCAATGGGAATCGTAGGACCGGGATTAATTGGTGGAACCTTACTCGATCAACTTAGAGATCAGGTGAGTATCTGTTGTGTATATGCAAGATTATATAGGTAAATACGGATCAAGCTTCAGACTGAATCACTTTAAAAAAATTGTACAGGCTGCAGTGCTCAAAGAAGAGTATAAAATTGACTTGCGTGTTATAGGGATCACTGGTTCAAGTACAATGTTGCTGAGTGAATCGTAAGTCAACAAAACTTGATACATAACTTTGTAGGTGAACTGCAATACTACTATATCCTTACCCAATCATCATCTTTTAGGGGAATCGACTTATCAAGATGGAGAGAACTTATGAAAGAAGAGGGAGAAAAAGCTAACATGGAGAAGTTCACCCAGTATGTGAAAGGAAATCATTTCATTCCAAACTCTGTTATGGTTGATTGTACGGCGGAGGCTGATATCGCGAGCTGTTACTACGACTGGTTGTTACGAGGAATTCACGTGGTCACTCCGAACAAAAAGGCTAACTCAGGTCCACTTGATCAGGTAAAGTGTTTAATATATGCTTAAAATTGCTGAATCTGAACCTACAAACTTATTTATCTTGAGTATGTTGAGGTACGTTGATTATATATCAGAGTGGCTAATCGCTAACATTCTTTTGTAAATGCAGTATCTAAAGATCAGAGATCTTCAAAGAAAATCGTACACACATTATTTCTATGAAGCAACTGTCGGAGCTGGTCTTCCAATTATCAGCACTTTACGTGGTCTTCTCGAAACAGGGGATAAAATACTGCGGATTGAGGGAATTTTCAGGTATCTCCTGTTCAACTCAATACACTTCTTGATAATGGAATCCATGGACTGTCGCAGCAATATGTTTAGATAACACAAACATGGGCTTTGTTGGCAGCTTCACACTAAAAGTTTTCTTTGCGTCAAACTAAAATTTTGCCATGATGCTTGCTGCAGTGGTACTTTAAGTTACCTTTTCAACAATTTTACCGGCACTAGAAGCTTCAGTGAAGTTGTAGCAGAAGCAAAGCAGGCAGGTTTCACAGAGCCAGATCCACGAGATGATCTATCTGGAACAGATGTTGCCAGAAAAGTATGATTTTTCTGTCATCAAGTCAATGTACCTTGTGCTCGACCAGTGAAATGATATCAAACCTTCTCATATATGCTACTTCTGCAGGTGACAATTCTTGCCAGAGAATCAGGATTAAAATTGGATCTCGACAGCCTCCCAGTCCAGAATCTGGTGCCAAAGCCTTTACAAGTAAGTCTCTTGATGATCGCACAATGAATTCATAACCAATAAGGATAATCCTTTTGACATTTGGAGTTATTCCCTTGTTGATCACAGGCATGTGTATCAGCAGAAGAGTTCATGGAGAAGCTACCACAGTTTGATGAAGAATTGTCCAAACAAAGACAAGAGGCTGAAGCAGCAGGAGAAGTAAGTAGTTCTCTTCGCAAAACTCCATTTAAGCACCAAATACACAGCTTCAGGGAGAACTCATTCTAGATTGTGTTGTGTCTGTTTAAGGTCTTGAGATACGTGGGAGTTGTAGATGCCGTAGAGAAAAAGGGTACGGTCGAGTTGAAACGCTACAAGAAAGATCATCCGTTTGCTCAGCTTTCTGGCGCTGATAACATTATAGCTTTCACAACCACAAGGTACAAAGAACAGCCCTTGATTGTTCGTGGACCTGGTGCAGGTGCTCAGGTTACAGCCGGTGGAATCTTCAGTGACATTCTTCGCCTCGCATTCTACCTCGGTGCTCCGTCTTAGGACAATCGTTTTATCTAGGAACACATCTAGTGATCGTATGCTGTTTCCAAAAGCTAGAATCTGTAATTTGGATATCAGAGATTTTGATTCTTATGACCAAATTAAACTTCATGGTAATAAAACATCTTAAGAATAAAACGAACAACCTTATTGATGGAACACGAATAATAGATGGCATCATACAACACAAGCATTGAAATGCTCTCTATGGCTCTAGTTTCATCTTCTCCTATAAGCTTAAGACCCAACTAAAACAAAACTTGAGCTTCAAAAACAGCATTACACTCTGGTCAAAAACTTCTACGTCCGAAAGACTAAATCTATGTTGAAACACTTTGTTTAAGAAATGGAACTAATTTGAGATCCAATGCGGATTTACTTCATTTGTCAAGGGTCTAATAGTACTCATCAGGGTTTTCTTTGCTTTGAATGAGAGGGACACCATCTTCTCTCCATTTAATCCGTTCTTCACAAATTGCAGCTACAACCTTGACATAAAGTTTGTGCTCCTGAGACCAAATGGAAACAAGAAAATGATGAAATCTTCTCTTCTGTGAAATGTAATGTTCAAATGTGTACTTTTTCACACCTCATGAAGAACCCTTTTCGCCAATTCCTCTGGTGAATCATTAGCATTCACAGGAACTGTACTTTGAGCAAGTATTTTCCCTGTGTCGTACTCCTCATCAACAAAGTGAATTGTTGGACCTGAATACCTATGGAAAAAGAACCATCAAAACTCTTCTTGCGCACAAGAAAAGATAAAAATACACATCCATATTATAGAATGAGTTTTACGACTTCACCTGGCTCCTGATGCTAGAACAGCTTTATGCACTCTCTCACCATAAAGCCCTCTGCCTCCAAATGCCGGAAGAAGGGCAGGATGGATATTTAGAATCCGTTTTTGAAATGCTTGGACCAGCTCAGTCGGTATAAGTTTCAAATATCCAGCTAAAAGAACAAAGTCTACATCATATTCCCTGTTCATTAAGCAAAAGACAAGAGACATAAAATGAGTTTCAACAAAGCAGTAATAAGTCTCACTACAAGGATGAACATACAAATAAAGATGGAGACAATGAGATATCAACCTACCTAAGAACATCCACGAGCTCTGTAGACGAGAGTCCATCGGATGGTTCTCGTTTCACTTTTGGGAATACTAAAACAGGAATTCCGTTATCTCTTGCATACATAGCACCTCCACAATCTATATTGATGAATGTAAACAAACATTGTTTCAGTGATTCAAAAATACACAAAACGAAACTCCGAAAGGATCCACATTCCACAAAGGAGGCCTATGCAGTTCTTTGCTGATTTTGAGAACCAACACACACAGTAACTAGATTTGAAACTCAGAAGACCAAAATTAAGTACGCATAAGAAGAAAAGAAGAACCTTTTTTGTTAGTGACCAACACAACAACATCCCCTTTAACTGAACCAATACTGCATCCCTCATGAATCTTCTTAAAATTAGAACCACCTCCTGACACAAACACAGCAAGCTTCTTCCTTTTAGTTCCGTCTCGCGAACTATCGACCTCTGCTACAGTTGGAGAAAAAGAAGCAGCTTTTACAAGCGGTCTGATCCTTATCGCAAATCTGTCTACGGGACTTGGCAAAGAGAAGGAGAGAGCATTCCGGGAAGGCGTCAACAGAGGAGCAATCGAGGCTTCGCGGGTTTGCCGCGGCGGATTGGCCGGGAATTTGAGTTGACTCGAGAACAAAACTTGTAGTTTCATTGAAACTCCGACGGTTTAATCGGTGGAGAGTCGGAAATTAATTTGTCGGAAACAACTGAACAAGTGACGGGGACTGGTAAAGTTTTTTGAAGTTGCGAGAATCTCATATATACCCTAAAATCTTTTGTTTTTTCCACGACCAAATTCTATTTATCTTTATTCCTAATTTAATATGTAGATTTTCTTAAATACAAGTATATAACTATCAAAAACAGATATATTTAAAAAATATTTATCTTTATCTCTATTATTAAATATTATCTTTTTTAAGACAAAAAGCTACTGTAAAAAGAGAAAATGAATATAATTAAGAATTGAATTGAAAGTATTTTTAATCACATTCAGAAAATTATTGAGAATATCTTATTATACTAATTTTTATTTTTCAAGATTAGTAACTTCGACTTGTGTTAATTCTAATAATCCAAAATTTTATCATATTTATGTATTTTAAAAAGAAGATAAATATATTTTAAAACTAACATTTTATTATATAATTTTGGTATTTTCAAACTTAGTAATGAAAAAATATTTATATGTAAACTATTTACAGTAAATAGAAAGGAGAACAAGAGAAAAGAGAAAGTTAAGAAGAAGAAGAAAAACATAAAAATCAAATAAATATGGTATAATGGAAATATCATAGAAATATAAAAATATTAACATTTTTACTATTTCATAGCTAGTTTCTCAATTTTGGTTTTGATTTAGGTTATTTATGCCAATTTCCTTTTTTATAATCCTAACATGTATATCTATTTTAAATATTTCAATTATACTAATTATAAACCTGAGTTCCTTTGTGATATCATATCATGAGTGTTAAGCTAATTATAAAATAAAAAATGATTGTATATTTAAAAATAAAAAAATTTAGGAATACGAATTTACAAAAGTAGAACTACAAGTATTTCTAATTTTTTTATCAAAAAAGTATTTCTAATTCTAAAAGAAATTAGTTCCCGTTGACAAAAAAAAAAATATAGTTCTCAATATTTTTCTATATTCTTAATAATAATCTAAAAGGGAATTGCAAACATTTTTTTTTCCTATATAAACATGAACATATAGAACTACCAAATCTGTTGGACGGAGACTCGAGTCGGCTCTCGAACTGTTGAAAATTCGGCGACTCACTTGCTGCTCAAATCTATAGCCGTGTCTTGTTCCTTGATCCTATTTGTTATCAGCAAAAATCCTTGTTTTGGAGCAAGTTGCATAAAGATAATTTTGAGAATGAAACGTGAGAGAGAAGTTAAGAATGGTGTTTCTGAGGAAGAGAGAGATGTGAAGAGGAAGAGAGTCATGGAAGTCGATGATGATGAAGAAGCGTCGAAGTGGAGAGGAGAGCGTTCACGCCATGTTGAAGTTCGTCATGATTGTGTCCTCATCTTGATTTAGATTTTGATTTCGAGAGATTTTGTTGTGTCTCCTTGTCAAATTTGAATGTATATGCGTGTCTTCTCTGTGGAAAGTACTTTCAAGGAAGAAGCCAAAAGTCTCATGCTTATACACATAGCTTAGAAGCAGGACACCATGTTTACATCAATCTTGTGACAGAGAAAGTTTACTGTCTTCCTGATAGTTACGAGATCAAAGATCCTTCTTTAGATGACATTCGACATGTTATAAATCCAAGGTTTAGTAAGGTACAAGTTAAAGAGCTTGACAGGAATAGACAATGGTCGAGAGCTCTTGATGGCTCTGACTATCTTCCAGGAATGGTGGGGTTAAACAACATACAAAAGACAGAATTTTTGAATGTTACAATCCAATCGTTGATGAGTTACTCCTTTGAGTAATTTCTTCCTTATCCCTGAGAATTATCAGCATTGTAAGTCTCCTCTTGTTCATCGTTTTGGTGAACTCACTCGGAAGATTTGGCATGCTCGAAACTTTAAAAGACAGGCGAGTCCACATGAATTCTTACAAGCTGTCACGAAAGCTAGCAAGAAATGTTTTAAGATAGGCCAACAATCAGATCCAGTAGAGGTTATGTCGTGGCTCCTCAACACTTTGCACATGGATCTTAGAACTTCAAAGGACAAAAGCAGTATTATCCACAAATGTTTTCAGAGAGAGTCGGAGGTTGTGAAAGAGTATCAAGGTAATAGAGACAAAGAAATCTTTAGAATGCTTTATCTGATGCTTGGACTAGATCTACCACCACCTCCTCTTTTCAAAGATGTCATGGAGAATAACATAATTACTCAGGTTGCTCTATTCAATTTATTGAAGAAGTTTGATGGAGAAACTGTGACAGAGGTTGTTAGTCCAAAGCTAGCCAGAATGAGGTATCGTGTAGTTAAATCTCCTCCTTACTTGATATTCCATATGGTTCGGTTCAAGAAGAATAACTTCTTCAAGGAGAAGAACCCTACCTTGGTAAACTTTCCGGTGAAGGATATGGAGCTAAGGGACTATATTGTGAGACAAGAGCATAAAACCCACACCAAAGAAGGCCCAGAAGAAGCCCATACCAGCTCTGCCACCTGCAACAACAAAGAGGAAACCTGTTAGAACCTGCAATCGAAGAAGACAAAGACTGAAGACTTTCTTCTTATGGATTGTCACACCTTTGATAAAGGATAGTGACTCTTTTGTTCAATTGTTCAATTTGCTTCTTCTCTTGCTCCTCTATATATGTTGCAACCCTAATCTCTTAATGGATTAAGTCGTAAAGCATTTCAATATCAAGTTCTGTTTGTTTTCTCTTCATTTTCATGGTATCAGAGCATTGACAGGCCCTAACAGACATCTTCAATGGCCGATCCTTACCCTTTTCCAAGTAATATTCATATCCTGAGCTATGTAACTCTTAAACTTACAGATTCAAATTATCTCATGTGGAAGACCCAATTTGAGTCACTGCTGTCAAGTCAGAAAGTCATCAGCTTCGTTAATGGAAGCATCGCACCTCCACCAGCTACTCAAACGGTAGACAACAATGGCGGTCTCTCTCAGGTTCCGAATCCTCTCTATGAC
Source organism: Lepidium sativum (assembly GCA_023374145.1). Classification (NCBI taxonomy): domain Eukaryota; kingdom Viridiplantae; phylum Streptophyta; class Magnoliopsida; order Brassicales; family Brassicaceae; genus Lepidium; species Lepidium sativum. The sequence goes on from JAKUCM010003387.1 coordinate 24,971, forward strand.
TCTTGGTTTTGTACAGATCAATTGATTCGGTCTTGGCTCTTTGGTATGTTGTCTGAGGAAGTACTTGGGCACGTTCACAGTCTCTTTACGTCGCACGAAATCTGGATTTCATTTGCAGAAAACATCAATAAGAGCTTTATTGCTCGAGAGTTCTCTCTGCGGAGGAGTATCCAACTCATCAACAACAAAGGTAAAAGCTTTTCCGTCTACTGTGAATTTAAAAGCCTCTAAATGATGCTCTCAGCTCCATTGGGAAACTTGTAGATGAGTCTCTCAAAATCTTTGGGTTCTTGAATGGGCTGAGTAGAGAATATGATCCAATCACCACCGTTATTCAAAGCTCTCTGACAAAATTTACTCCTCCCACCTTCAATGATGTGATGCCTGAAGTTCAAGGGTATGATGCAAAGCTTCAGACTTATGAGAATGAAAACACAGTCTCTCCACATATGGCGTTCAACACTCAAAGATCTGATGAATATCAGTATAACTCAGGACAAAGAGGAGGTCGAGGAAGAAACAACTCTAATCGGGGCAACAACAACAGCAGAGGAGGCTACTCCTCCAGAGGAAGAGGTTTCTCTCAACACCAGTCAGGTACACAAGGCAATGGGGAGAGACCAATTTGTCAGATATGTGGACGAATAGGTCATACAACAATTAAGTGTTTCAACAGATTCGACAACAATTATCACAATGAACAAACTGACCACACCAATAAATCTTTTGCCTTTCTGAGGGTCGCTGAAGCCTCAGGAAAAGAATGGTGTCCTGACTCCGGTGCTTCAGCTCACATCACCTCCACTGCTGAAAATATTCAGAACACTGAAGAGTACCATGGAACAGATATTGTGTTGGTTGTTGATGGTACTTACCTGCTTATAACTCATGTCGGATCCACCTCCCTTCCAGCAACTACATGTAAGATTCCCCTCCATGATGTTTTAGTATGTCCCGATATACATAAAGCTCTCATCTCGGTGTCAAAACTGTGTGATGATTACCCGTGTGGGGTGTTTTTTGATGCTGATAAAGTGTGTGTGATTGATCTTCAAACTCAGAAAGTAGTGGCAAAGGGGCCTCGTCGTTAAGGCCTCTATGTGTTGGGGAATCGAGAATTTGCTGCCTTCTACTCCAATAGACAGAGTGCTGCATCAGAAGAAATCTGGCATTTAAGACTGGGGCATACAAATTCGAGAGTTCTTCAACATCTCAAAACCTGCAAGGATATAGTGATAAATAAGAGCAGAACCACCTCCATTTGTGAACCGTGCCAGATGGGGAAGAGTAGTAAACTTCAGTTTTTTCGTTCAGATTCTCGTGCTTCAAAACCCCTAGATAGAATACATTGTGATATATGGGGTCCTTCGCCTATTGTATCTAATCAAGGATTCAAATATTATGTTGTCTTTGTGGATGATTACTCTCGGTTTACTTGGTTTTACCCTCTCCAATCTAAATCAGACTTCTATTATACCTTTACTGCATCTCAAAAACTGGTGGAAAATCAACACAGTAACAAGATCAAAGTTTTTCAAAGTGATGGAGGAAGAGAATTTATAAGTACCAGACTCAAACAACATCTAGCTAATTGTGGGATTAAGCACAAGATCTCATGCCCACATACGCCACAGCAGAATGACATAGCCGAGAGAAAGCACATACACTTGGTTAGATTGGGGCTCTCTGTGATGTTTCAAAGTCATACACCACTTAAGTTCTGGGTTGAGGCTTTCTACACTGTAAGTACTATATCCAACATGCTTCATTCTTTAACACCGAATAGTCCAAGTCCACATGAGATGTTATTCCAACAGAAACCTGACTACACTTTTCTCAGAGTTTTTGGGTGTGCTTGTTATCCCTGTCTACGTCCCTGGACTGCACACAAACTTGAGCCACGATCACTTCAATGCGTGTTTCTTGGTTATAATGCCCACTACAAAGGGTATCGTTGTTTATATCCACCAACAAGAAAAGTCTATATTAGCCAACATGTGCTATTTGATGAAGAGTTATTTCCATTCAAAGACAGATATCAACAGCTCATCCCGCGGCTTAACAGTGGGCTACTTCAAGCCTGGCAGTCTTCAATACCTCACCCACTCCCAGTAACCGAAGAACAATTCACAAGAATCATTCCTACTCTTGGCAAACCTGTCAGACATTCAGCTCCTTGCCAACCTCCTAATGACCAAGTGCCTTCCTCACCACTTGGTTGGTCAGTTTCTGAACCTGCTACACCAGAGCATGTTCAACTAGGATGTGAAGGGATATATGCTGATGATGATTCAGTGGATCAATCAGCATCAGATGTCAATGCTGAACCTGACATCTCATCACTTCAAACTCAGCCTCCACCGAACACCCATTCCATGACAACCAGAGCCAAAGCTGGAATTGTGAAGCCAAATCCCCGTTATCTTCTTAATGTGCTTAAAACCACTATTGCAGAACCTAAAGACATAGTGTCAGCTCTTGCACATCCAAAATGGAATCAATCGGTTTTTGAAGAGATAAAAAGGATATATATTCTTCACACATGGGAGCTGGTACCACATACTAATGACATGAATGTTTTGGGCTGCAGATGGATCTTCAAAATCAAGACAAATCTAGACGGGACTATAGACAAACTTAAATCACTAGTTGCTCAAGGGTATAATCAACAAGAAGGACTGGACTACCTAGAGACATTCAGTCCAGTTATAAGAACCACGACAATTCGTATTGTACTTACTGTCGCTATTACTAAACAATGGTCTATGAAACAGCTCGATGTGTCTAATGCCTTCTTGCATGGAGTTTTGCAGGAACATGTCTATATGAAACAGTCACCAGGATTTATTGATGACAACAAACCACAATATGTATGTAAACTTACCAAAGCGTTATATGGTTTAAAATAGGCCCCGAGGGCTTGGTTTGATACATTCAGCTCGTTTCTTCTGGAATTTGGATTCAATTGCAGCAAAGCTGTTCCGTCCCTGTTTATATACAACCAAAATGGTAAGATGAGCGTGCTTATACTCTACGTTGATGATATCTTACTGACAGGAAGTGATCAAGAGCTACTAGATCACCTTCTCTACACTCTGAATACTCGCTTCTCCATGAAAGATCTTGGTTCTCCCAGATACTTTCTTGGCATTGAAATTATGTCTCATGAAGGAGGTCTGTTTCTCCATTAGCGTGCTTAAGCTTCTGATATTTTACATCAAACTGGCATGGTGGAATGTAACTTTATGCCCACTCATCTTCCTCAACACCTTCATAATCTGGACTCCAGTCCCTTTCCCGAACCTAGTTACTTCATAAGCATTGCTAGCAAATTGCAGTACCTCACTATCACAAGACCCGACATCCAATTCTCGGTGAACTACATTTGTCAAAGAATGCATTCTCCTACAGTGTCAGACTTCACTCTCCTCAAGCGTGTTCTCAGGTATGTGAAGGGTACTCTGGACATGGGGATGTCTTTAAAAGGACACTCAGACTTTGATCTTACAGCATATAGTGACAACGACTGGGCAAAGTGTCATGAAAGAAGAAGATCCACAACTCGTTTCTGCACTCTGCTGGGTCATAATCTGATTTCTTGGTCAACTTCTCGTCAACGCAGTGTCTCCCGATCTTCACAGAGGCTGAATACCGAGCTCTAGCAGAGACAACTCGGGAGATTACTTAGACATCGTCAATCTTGCAAGATATGGGGATTCCTCAATATTATTCGACTCTATTTCGTTGTGACAATTTATCTGCAGTGTACTTGAGTACAAATCCTGCACTTCACAAACGTTCTAAACACTTTGAGTGTGATTTCCACTACATCAGAGAACAGGTAGCACATGGACACATTGAAACCAAACACATACCCACAACTCAACAGTTTGCACACATTTTCACAAAGCCTCTTGCTCAGCGGCAGTTCTGATTCATTCGAGACAAACTTGGTGTCATGGCAAACTCCACCTCAAGTTTGCGGGGGAACATGAGACAAGAGCATAAAGCCCACACCAAAGAAGGCCCAGAAGAAGCTCACACCAGCTCTGCCACCTGCAATAACAAAGAGGAAACTTGTTAGAACCTGCAATCGAAGAAGACAAAAAATGAAGACTTTCTTCTTATGGATTGTCACACGTTTGATAAAGGATAATGACTCTTTTGTTCAATTGTTCAGTTTGCTCCTCTATATATGTTGCAACCCTAATCTCTTAATGGATCAAGTTGTAAAGCATTTCAATATCAAGTTCTGTTTATTTTCTCTTCATCTTCATATATATCGTCATTTCCTAGTGCCGCAGAAGGCGAAAAAGTGTGCTCGAAATATAATCTAATGGCTAACATTATGCATGATGGTAAACCGGAGGACAAGTACTTCTGAGTCTTTGTGGAGCGCAAGTCAGAAGAACTATGGTATGAGATGCATGATCTTCATGTTGTAGAGACACTTCCTCAGATGGTAGAACTATCAGTACCATACATGCAGATCTATGAGCAGCAGGAGGAATAAAGCATCAGAAGTAAACCTTGTTTGATCTGAGATTCTCAATGAGATGGTTTGAAACAAGGTTAGGATATATGCTTTTGTCTTTCGTAGGTCACTCAAGCATTTTTATTACTTTGTCCTTCCAATCAAAGTAAAGTCAGGTTATGAGGTTAAATACTTATTTCTCCTTCTCCTATCTCAATAGCTTTTTTTTTTTTTTTGACACACATAAGAACAAAGTCTATATAAAGCTCATTTCGAATTATATGATTGTTGAACTTAATGATATAACAGAATTAAGAAAATGTCTTCACAAAAGAGTTTGCACCATTAGGCAGACTCCAACATGGAATATGATGTAAGTTTCTCTGTCTCTTCTCTTTGCTCATGATGATTTTGCAGTCTATGAGACTAATATAATTCTAAGTCACTTTTCTCTTGCTTTTGTGATGTTCTTGTCAAATTGTGCAGACTAATATACAAACATGGAGTTTACAACCGAGAGGTCTTAACATCGTTTGGGGAGGTGATTCTCGATATTGGGTTATCCCTACAGAACCACGGTACCTTCCGGTTCATTCTGACTTAACCCATAAACAACTTTGAGTTACTCATATAGGTGTTAACCAATTCGTTGAATTGTTGGATTTTAGGATGCCTGCTGAACTTAAAATGGTGAGTTGGTTAGATGTAACAGGCTCGTTTGAGAAGATTGAACCTGGTAAAACATGAAGTTCGCTGAAGATCACGCGGCTCGAGCGGTTGAAGACAAGCGAGAAGTTCGTGATCAGAAGCTTTCTGAAGTTTGAATTTCAAATATGTGATAAGGATTATCAAGAAGGAATCTTATCAGCATATTCCAAGTAGAGGGAATTTAGTTGTAATCCTAAAAATTAGGAAAGAAACTAAAAAAACTCTTCACATATAAAAGAGATCTCGAGATGTAATTCAATTGCTTAGAACTTAAGGATTGTAGTTTTAGAGATTGGCTTTTGAGATATTGCATCTAGGTTATCGAATTGTAGAAGTAGTTTTTAGGATCGATTGTTTGCTAGAGGAATTGATCTTTAGTATTGTCTTTTGTAAAAAGATGTTCTTAATAAAAATGTAATTATTTGTGGAACCAAAGCTGTTGTTTAACATAGTCCATTTTCAATTGGTATCAGAGCGGGTCACCGCATAACCTTGTTAAGTGTTTAAGGTGTTCGATCCTGGAGAACAAAATGGAAAATCCACAACAACAACTGGTGGTAGTGGCTAAAACGCTCAAGCTAGATCCAGATAACTATGGACACTGGAAAGTCCAAATGGCACAAAACATTCAGGGAATAGACTCAGATGCGTGGCTTGCAGTTGAAGAAGGATGGAAACCTCCAACGATCAGAGACGAAGATGGGACACTCAAACCAAAACCCAGGAGACAATGGTCGGCTGAAGAAAAATTTGATGCAAAATGGAACTCTAAGGCTTTATCAGCAATTTTTAGCTCACTTCACAACAATAAGTTTAAAAGGGTACAAGGGTGTACGAGTGCTAAAGAAGCATGGAGCATTCTTCAAGTCGGTTTTGAAGGAACGAGCAGTGTTAAAAAGGACACGTATTGATATTCTCGCATCTCAGTTCGAAAACATGACCATGCAAGAGGAAGAAACTATTGCCGAGTTCAGCAGTAAATTGTCGTCTCTTGCTCATGAAGCTCTGAGTCTAGGAAAGACGTACAAAGATAAGAAATTGGTAAAAAAATTTCTAAGATGCCTTCCCTCGAAGTTTCATGGACATAGGTTAGCTCTTGAGGTATCTCAAAACTCGGATACTCTCAAATTCGATCAAGTAGTAGGAATGATGCAAGCGTATGAATTATAATTAGCTCCCAAACTGACAAACAAAGGCAAGAGTGTAGCTCTAGTCATGGAAAAAAAGAAATACCTGAGGACTTGGAAGAAAAAGTTGGTCTGATAGTCAAACGCTTTTTGAGAAAAGCTGAGAGATGACAAAGAAGAGAGTATCAAACCTCTGTCAAAGTCTCACCAGACAGAGACAATCACAAATCTGATAAGCAATGTCTCGAATGTCAAGGATACGGACACTTCAAGGCTGAATGCCCTACTGCCAAGAAAAAATGACGATTCAATGCTATGAATGCAAAGGATATGGACACACTAAAAATGAGTGTGTCACTCGAGTGAACGGGAAGTCTGCGTTTGCATCACTGAGTGAGTCAGACTCTGAAGATGATAGTGATATACTGAATCACTTTGTTGCTCGAATTGGCATTGTCAACCTCGAAGATCATGAGGAAGAAAACGTAGATTAAGCAATTGAACAAGCAGTTGATCTAACGGGTGAATGTCAAAAGAACTCACAGGGATGATACTCAACTTTTGGACAATGTAGAAAAGGATATGTCAGAAACAGACTCTGAAGATGAACTAGACATGTTGCCTGATGATCAAATCAAATTGCTTGTCAAATCGCTGGTTGATACAAAGCAAGAAAACATGCGCTTGACAGTAGAAAAACAGTTGTTTGAAAATCAACTGGCTAAAGCTGAGAAAGAACTGATGGATACAAAGAGTAGAAATTCAGAACTTGAATGACAACTATCTGAACAGATGAAACAGATTTGAATGTTGTCCAAAGGCACCAAAGATCTTGACTATCTCCTGACGATTGGAAAAACTGACAAGGACAATCAAGGTCTTGGTTACAAAGGTGAAACTGTCGTTGAACACAAATTTGTTCGAGCTTCAAACAGATCCATCAACATTAATCATGGACAGAAGGGAAGTCATGATCAATACTTAAAAGAGTCACAATCAAGATCATGCCTCGGATGGGAGAGACAGACAAGTGCTCACCGTCAATCAAGGTGGAGGAGAGCAATTCGCTGCTGGTACTGCAGAAACTAAGGTCACATAAAGTCTTAATGCCGCCTATGGTATCAACGGATTCAGAAAATCAGGAGACAACACAATTTTACCTACAATGGAGAAAATATACAACAAATGTGGGTAAAAAGGGTAGATCTCTACAGTAGAGTGGCCTTTACCGCCGATAGACAACTTGATGGTACAACCACTAAAGGAACATGGTACTTTGACAGTGGTTGCTCGAAGCACATGACAAGAGAAGAAGGAACATTATAGGGACTGGAAAGTGTCAAGACTGGCAGAGTAACTTTTGGTGATGGAGCGAAAGGAAAAATCCGAGCCAAAGGTCAGATAGTAAATGTTATGGATCCAAAATTGACATATGTGTATTTAGTCGATGGACTGAAAGCTAATCTAATTAGTATTAGTCAACTTTGTGATACCGGACTCGACGTTACCTTCACAAGAACGACCTGTCAAGCTTTTAATAGTCGAGGACTGGTCTATCTAGAAGGTGTTCGAACAGCAAATGATTGCTATATGTGGGTCCTAGGTACTCGGTGCATGACATCTAGATCAGAGAGTGAAACTCAGATTTGTCCATATGGATCTAATGGATCCCATTCAAGTTGAGAGTCTGGCAGGAAAAAGATATATTTCGGTGATTGTTGATGACTTCAGTCGTTACACATGGGTCAGATTCATTAGAGAGAAAAGCGATACATTTGAAAGCTTCAGGCTGTTAGCACTTCAATTGAAGAACGAACGTGAAGGCATTAAACACATTCGCAGTGATCGTGGAGGAGAATTTGAGAATGACATCTTCAAGAAATTCTGTTCAGAACAAGGAATTGCGCATCAATTCTCAGCTCCAAGAACACTTCAACAAAATGGAGTAGTAGAGAGGAAGAACAGAACTTTGCAAGAAATGGCAAGGGCGATGTTATATGGAAGCAACGTATCAAAATCGTTCTAGGCTGAAGCTGTCAACACCGCATGCTACATTATCAATAGAGTGTATGTACGAAAAGGGACCAACAAGACATCTTATGAGCTTTGGAAGGGAAAAACACCAACAATTCACTACTTTCATGTGTTCGGATGTATATGTTACATACTCAATGATAAAGATCACTTGGGGAAATTTGACTCACAGAGTGATGAGGGGGTTTTTCTCGGTTATTCAGGATCAAGTACAGCTTTTCGGGTGTATAACAAACGAACGTCAACAGTGCAAGAAACAATGAATGTTGTTTTCGATGACTCATCTACATTCCGTTTAACCTTTGATGATTTCAGTGAAAGCAATCGGAACTCCGATATAGATGCATATGATCACGACGCAACCACAAGAGAATTCGTGACAGTAACAACCCCACAACTGCATAGGAATCACTCCCTTACAGATGTCATAGGAGAGATTCAGGGGGAAAGAATCACTCGTGGGAAGCAGATCAACTTTAAGCAGCTTGCTGGGAGCACAATCACAAGTTTCTGCTCCTTCATGACACAACGTCAAAGTCTTGTGGATGTAGTTGATAATATTTGCTTCGTATCCAAGATTGAGCCTAAGACCTACAAAGAGGCGATAAATGATGATTTTTGGATTGCATCTATGCAAGAGGAACTATCAAACTTCTCAAGGCTGAATGTTTGGATACTTGTGCTAAGGCCTGACAACGTAAATGTCGTTAGAACGAAGTGGATCTTCAAAAACAAGATAGACAAAGAGGGGAATGTTATCAGAAATAAGTCTCGGCTAGTTGCACAAGGCTATTCACAAGTAGAAGGAGTTGATTTTGAAGAAACCTTTGCACCAGTTGCTCGACTAGAATCGATTCGGTTTTTGTTTGGAATGGCATGCAAAATGGGTTTTAAGCTCTATCAAATTTATATCAAGAGTGCATTTCTGAACAGGAATCTACAAGAGGAGGTGTACGTGGAACAACCAAAAGGCTTCCAGGATTCTAAGCATCTGAATCATGTTTACAAGCTAAACAAAGCTTTATATGGTCTCAAACAAGCACCTCGGGCATGGTATGAGAGGTTAGCGACTTTTCTGGTTGATAATCAATATGTGCGAGGTAGTGTTGACAAGACACTGTTCACCCTCAAGAGTGAAGAAAGATTCATTGTGGTGCAAATCTACGTCGATGACATTGTTTTCGGCTCAACCAGACAACAAATGGTTGCCAAGTTTGTCAAGGTGATGACTCAAGAGTTCGAAATGAGTATGAACGGAGAACTTACTTATTTTTTAGGTCTTCAAGTCAAACAAACGTCAGAAGGTATATTCGTGAATCAAAGCACTTATGCAAAAAACTTGGTGAAGAAGTTTGGCATGAAAAACAGCAAGTCGGCTAAAACTCCGATGGGATTAAACGAGAAGTTGTCAAGAGACGAGGTGGGAAAACCAGTTGACATAACGGCTTACAAAAGCTTAATCAGAGGGCTACTTTACCTCACAGCAAGTCGTCCAGACTTAAGTTTGTCGGTTAGCCTCTGTGCAAGATACCAAGCTTAACCCAAAGACAGTCATCTTACTGCAGCCAAACGTATACTCAGGTATGTAAATGGAACTTACAAGCTTGGCATCTTTTTTACTAAAGATACCACTGTGAGCCTTGTAGGGTATTGTGACGCGGACTGGGCAGGAAGCATAGATGATCGGAAAAGTACAAGTGGAGGCTGTTTCTTTATGGGAAATAACCTTATTGTATGGTTCAGTAAGAAACAAAACTGCGTGTCACTATCCACTGTAGAGGCAGAATACATTGCTATGGGAAGCTGCTGTACTCAACTCCTGTGGATGAAACAAATGGCTGCTGACTATGGTATGAACTCGAAACCATTACTTGTTTTTTGTGACAATCAGAGTGCTATTTGTAATGCTAAGAATCCAGTGCAACATTCTAGAACCAAACATATTGATACTCGTCATCATTTTATTCGAGAACTCGTCGAGGAGAAACTGATCAAACTTGAAGATGTGGGCACTGAGAATCAATTAGCTGATTTGTTTACTAAACCATTGTGCTTCAATCGTTTCATTCAACTACGGATAGCGATTGGAGTCAGTGAATGTTAATGGAAATGCTGTTAAAAAAAAAGGGTGTCTATAGAGCAAAAGTTGCAAGCAGTTGAGTCTGAGAAAAGCTAGCAGACACCTGAAAGAGGGCAGACAGATATCAAGATTGATTGAGCTGACGAAAAATAGCTGTCCATCATACCGTCACAGTGAATATCAGTTTGTTAATTTATCAAGGTAAGATCAAGGAGGTCAAAGAGCTGAGGAGAGCCATTGTATCAGTAGGCTGAGAAGTCAAGTGATGCTCTGATACAACACTGTGTCTATACATAAAAAAAAGGGGGACTAGTGACTAGCCAAAAGCTCTGAGTTGAAAAGTCAAGTGATACTCAGACTTTCTGCATGTTGAGTGCGAAGTTGATAAATAAATAATAATAAAAAGGGACTCTCCAAAGGAAATTTCAGCTGCCTGATCGTCTTGATTGTTTGAAATAATGTTGAAGCTAAGTGATAAAGGTATGATGGTGTGAAAGTTTAGTCATCACATCTTAAACTTGATCGCATGTCTTGCTGAGTAAGGGTGCTGGGTAATCTCGGATTTCAGCTAGCTGAAGCAGCTTGCGTGTGACAAGACGAAAGTCATGAGAAGCATAGTAATTAAAGGTACATACAATGAATCTTATTTTTGGTGCTCATCATGTCAAGATTAATCTGGGTCACTCGGTTCGATGAATAAGAGAAATGAATTGATTAAAGTCTCAAATGTGAATCGACGGGTTGTGTGAAATCGATTCAATGTATTCATTAATTTTTTCAATTCGAAAGAATTAGAAAAAGGGAAGGGGGGACGTATGCTTGTTTCTTTTCAGGCCCATTAAGGAGGATATAAATAGATCACGATGTCGAAGGGAAACTCAACAGTCTCGACAAATAGAATTAAATCAGCCCTCAACGAAGAGAAAAAAAACCTAAGTTTCAAAAGCTGAAATTCACGATGGAGAATGTATCTGCAGCAGGGTTCTCGCTACGAAACATCGTCGAGTATGTGACGAACCAAGAAAGGGCGATGGTGGTCTATAAACCCAAGGGGTTGCGGCTTTCGGTGAACCCAAAAGAGACTAAGGCGAAAATCGATCAAGAACCGACGGAAACCACTGAGAATCAGGAACGTGATGAAATCAAAATGGCTTGGGAGTTCAATTACGAAGACGAAGCATCACATGCAAACTTCCAAAGTGGAGAGGAGCAAATTGAGGGGTCCCCCTCGAGATTCCGCAGATCTGAGTCACCGATTCCCATTCAAGAAGACAAGGTGAAGTCAAAGCGGAATCAGGTCACGATACTAAAAGTACCATACCCAGAGCCAAGGCATCACGAGGAAGCCTCAAGCGTCACCTTGATGATTCAGTGGGCTCAGAGAACCGCAAGTCCCGCCACATAACCAGAACAAGGGTGTTCACTCACTCTCAATCGCTAACTCCTGAGTTCGATCAAAGAACTTTCAGCTCCGCAGACGCTTATCGAAGGTATAAGCTCTATTCCTCCTCAAACGAACGGTTTATAGTGGAATGTGCATACACGTTTGATGCGCAGGAGTCGGAGTTAGTTCAACTCCTTAAGGATGTAGGTCTATTAAGGTCTTTGGAATCTGTAGTTGATTATTCTAGTGATATACTTTTTGAGTTGTGGGCAAACATGCCCTATTTCAATCAAGAAACTGAGTCTTGGAGTGTGTATCTGAGAGGCCACAAGTATGTGATTTCACCCGAGAAGATCAATGAGGTGTTAGGATCATCAAATGTAACTGATCGCTCTAACCTTCAAAAGCTTGAAGTGTTGTCGGAGGATATAGCTGAAACTGTTACCGAAGGGGCGATCAAGAATCTGAACAGGGTCAAAAAGGCGCATCTGGGACAGTTGTACTCACAGCTGTACACATTCTGCTGTACAAATTGGCTCCCCACATCAAATGAAGGATATGTCAGTCTGCTAAGACTACAACTGGCATATAGGATCAGAACCAGAACTCGGTTGAATATTGGCAAAGTGATATTCAGCCAAATCAAGAAGGTTGCTGTATCTACAAGAGACTCCAAATCGAAGCTCTATCTTCCGTACCAATCGCTGCTCACTCGTCTGCTTGCAAAGCAACGTGAAGTGCCTGCACCCTTTGCACATGTCTCTAGTAACAAGACGAAAGATCAGAAATAGAAAGGAAAAGCCAAGGCGTCTGTGGGAGAAGAAACGTATACACCTAAGGAGCTTTTGGAAACGATTCTGGTAATGTCTGAAGAGATCACGCACTTGTGCAAGAAGGCACTCAAAGGTTAGATCTCTCATTCTGCTTGTTAATGGTAAAATCATAGCTGTTTTTGACTTGTGTGATGTTAAGTAGGGGGAGTTAAGAGTCAGGAGTCGGAGCAAGAAATTTTTGATGTGTCTGATTAAGGGGGAGTACATAAAATTTAGGGGGAGCTACTGTTTAACTCTAGATCTTTTGGCCAACTTGTGGCATTTCATTTCTGATAGAAATTTTATTAATTAATGTCAATCATCAGCTTGATGAATGTCTGCACCTCTTTAGAGATGTTGTGGGAACATGGATATATGATCGTTTTAAATTGGAGGTTATTTTGTTATTCTGGTAATTGCTATACTGTTGTTGGAAACAACAAGTATTGTCAAGTGTTTGAAAATGCAGGTGTTTGCTTACCATCAACTCAAGTCAAAAAGGGGGAGATTGAAGTTCGCTGAAGATCACGCGGCTCGAGCGGTTGAAGACAAGCGAGAAGTTCGTGATCAGAAGCTTTCTGAAGTTTGAATTTCAAATATGTGATAAGGATTATCAAGAAGAAATCTTATCAGTATATTCCAAGTAGAGGGAATTTAGTTGTAATCCTAAAAATTAGGAAACAAACTAAAAGAGCTGTTCACCTATAAAAGAGATCTCGAGATGTAATTCAATTGCTTAGAACTTAAGGATTGTACTTTTAGAGATCGGGTTTTGAAATATTGCATCTAGGTTATCGAATTGTAGAAGTAGTTTTTAGGATCGATTGTTTGCTAGAGGAATTGATGTTTAGAATTGTCTTTTGTAAAAAGAAGTTCTTAATAAAAACGTAATTCTTTGTGGAACCAAAGCTGTTGTTTAACATAGTCCATTTTCAAAACATACCAAATTGGTTTCAAACTCTCGTTTAAACCGGATGCGACCGGTTGGGATGAAGCCCCTGTTTTCATGTCTGCTAAATTAGGAAAGAAAGGCAAGACTGAGTGGAAAAGAATCAAATCCGTTAATCAGGACTTTGGTAAACTGAAAGGCCGATCAGAACCCGTCAATATACCTGACGAGTCTGACAGCCGGTTGGAAATCTCGGTTAGCCCCAAAGCACTTAACCAAGATACCGAGCTTCAGTTGGTCTGTATGAGGTGTGGACAGGAAAATGGAACACCGGCCTGTTGATCCATGAAGCCTTGGTTCAAGAAGTGAAAGAGAATAAGATCATTATCGATTTTCATAGTCGCACGAATCTTATACCTCAAATTTCGTTATTTAGTTATAAATAAAGGAGCTTCAGATCATTATAATGTAATTGAAAGAGAGAACCCATAAATCAAAAGGGTACCTTTCTTGAACAAGTATTAAAGTTCTGTCCGATAATCTTCCGGTTTAAACCAGATCGAGAAATCAATTCCTTTTGTCTTCAAATTCTCAGTGGCTGGTGCTATTCTATCCAAAAGCTACAACAATTAGAACCAGAAACATGTCAGAGCTGCTCTCTAAGCACAACAGATTAAAATGCATTAACAGTTCATTAAACCTTTGAGTGAAGAACGCCGTTGGACACCAGAACAGACCTATCGAACACAGAAAACTTCCCTCCATCCATTCGAGTTACAGCTCCTCCAGCTTCTTCAACTATCTGTGTTCATTTTCAGACAAGGATTAAACTCTACAACATATATGTAGTTCAGTAAGAAGATTAACAAAGAGGCAAAAATGATTACAAGAACACCAGCAGCCATGTCCCATGGCTTTAAACGGTACTCCCAGTATGATTCCGCAATTCCGAGTGCCACGTGACACATGTCAACTGCTGCAGCACCGAGTCTTCGCACTCCTCGACTCACATCAGTGAACTCTTTGAACAATTCCATGTTAGTACTCCATGCATCATCGTGTTCATACCCAAACCCTGTGATAAGAAGTGCTCTCTCCACCTACAGTCAAACCCAGATATACGTGTGATGAAACCAAAACCATTGCACATACCATGTTGAAACTAAACTAAAGTCCAGATAAGTCACTTACAGCGTCTGTTTTACTAACATGAATTTTTTGCCCATTACACAATGCTCCACCACCTAAGAAGTAGACTAGTTAGACAAATTTTAGAAACAGAACCAAACTTTAAGTACAGGTACATTAGCTTGTTACATTGTACCTGCAGTTGCAGAAAAGGTTCTAGTGTTCCAGCACAGCGGACCACCGACGAACTCTACCTTCATGATAAAATTTTGGTATGTAACTTATCCTACTAATCAAAGAATCAGCATACAGAAACTGTAATCAGTAATAGCTAGTTTGGCAAGTATAAATTGGATCTACCACACAAGCAGCGGCTGGATTTCCACGATACAGAACACCCACAGAAACAGCAAAACTTGGATATCCATGAGCAAAATTTGTTGTTCCATCTACGCAAAAAAACAAGTGATTATTACTCAAATCTCAGAGATTCCACAAACATGAAGAGAAAGCAATAGATTTGTAAAGAGAGCAAAACCTAGTGGATCAATGCACCAGAGGTAATCAGAAGATGTATCGCCGATGATACCTCCTTCCTCACCAAGAATAAGATGATCACTGAAATTATTTTTCACTACCTCCAAAATAGCAGCCTCGCTTGCTTTATCAGTACTTCAAATTCAGAAAATACGAACAATACAATGCTTAAGGCAATCAAGTCAATATATTACAACCTCAATCTATACAGCTAAAGACTTAAATAACTGAAGGTTCTTATGTTTAAGTCCTTACTCAGTTACCAAGTCACTGAGGCCTTTATAAGTGATATTCCTTGGCTTATTTACAGCTTCCATGACAACCTATTAAAACAGAAAACTTAAGTGAAAACCATCAATTCAAATTCAAACTATATTCTTCACCTTATGTTCAATGAAACCCAAAGAACTCGATTTATCAAGAGTTTTTCTTCTAATAAACAAATATTCTGATACTATATTGTAAAGACACGAAATTTCGAACCTCGGACTCGGTTTTAGCGGCGGCTTCAACGACTTCAAGGAGATGTGCCGGCGATATAGCTCCGGTGGATTTCGCGCCTATTCTGGGATAATGAGTCTGATCAGAAATCTCAGGAAGAATAGCTTTTGTCTGAAGTCTCGTGGTCGGTTTGAAGCTGTTAGACAAGATCCTCAAACACCCATTTCGAAAATTTCCAGGTACTGTCCGGCAAGAAAATGGATTTTGCAGCGGAAGAGATGATCTGGGTAAATGAGAAATTCTCATCGCCATGCTTCCTGACAAAGTAAGAGACCTTCCCATCGCGGTGGCGTCACCGGAGAATTTGTTCAGTTACTCGATATCGAATTCTTCTTTGTGGATTTTGTTTTGAAGTTATATCAATTAACGTGGCCGAGTGAGTGGACAGACAAGAGAGGGTCTCAACTCTCAGCTGATAGAAAGACCCAAAAAAACTCATTTTTATTGAATATCTATTATCTGAAAATTATTACAAGGATACAATTTTTCTAATAACAATTTGGAAAATTCACAAGTAAAATTCATGGCACGGAGAGTCAGATTTAAAAGCCAGTAGACTAGTTGAAAAAAAAAATGCTGACTGATCAAAATTAGAGTTCCTTCTTCATTCGCAGCTAGATGGAGAACAAAATGTGTTACAAATAAGTAACAAACACCTGATATTGTCGATTGATCTCATCTCTGAATTCATGTTACTTGGGGAAAAAAAAATCCTACCTTTATTGACTCCTGCTTCATAGCAGCTTAGAAATTTGAAGTTTTGGACTACAGATTCTTAATTTCACCAGAAATATGATCTGCATATTAAGGACCAATTCACAACCTTTGATCCTCTCATCTTCCTCAAAATTATCTGCACATTCTGCTACCATTTGGATGTAGCAAAAGCAGTGTGATATATTCACAATTCCCAGAGATATTCATCAGTAATTCCATGATCTTATCTCCTACAAATCAATAAACCATCAAAATTTCAAAATCCCCTAAACTATGTTCCCCCAACTACGAAGCTCACAAAAGCTTTCAAGGCCAAGAACAATGTCAAACTCTTCAACGGATAATCTTCGTTAGATTATAGCTAAGGCTGCTCTAACTGTCGCTGATGGCGACAAAGACAGAGAGAAAGTGAAAGCTGAGCGTCTTCGCACTGTTTTCTCTTGATGCTTGTTCCGCCGCTAGAGCAAAACGTCCTTACCGCCTCGAATTCCTCCGGACAAGCCTCGGCCACCACGCACTCAGCCAACGCCTTGTTCAGATGTCTGCAACCGGATCTCCTTGCCGGTCCTTCCGGCATCCGACGGTGGCACTGCAACAGCGCTTCCTGTAACCGGTCGCAAGATCTCATCGGAATTCTCCGGTGAATATGTCTCATCTCACATGTCTTTTAGTAATTCTACCATAGTTGGTTTTGGGCTTTTGTGTTGTGAGCCCATATAATCCTAGTTAATTAAGTCGAGCCCATTTATCAACACCAAGGTACATTTTCTTTTTCTTTTTTAGTAAATTAATAATATTAAGATTTTCGAAAGTTATTAATATACATAACTATTAGTTTATCTATAAATTAATATAATTTATTTTTAGCACTTTTAGATATCATTTTTTTTAGATGATAAATTAAGACCACTACTAAAATTAATATTCAATATGTCATAAACTTTATAATTTTGAAACTAAAAGTTTTAATATTTAAAAAATAATAATTTTGACTATAGATTACTAATATTATATATATAATAAAAAATTGACATATTATACTACAAAATCATAGTTTAAAAATGAAACATAAAAAGAATTATTATAAAGTTGTGTTGTAAGAAACTATTCATTTTTTTAAATCATGCATTAATATATCAATTATATATGTATATTTAAATTTGAATAATTATTAATTTATGATATTGTTAGAACTATATTTTTACATAGGATTTTAAAAATAATTATTATCTTATTAATTTATTAAAATTCATTATATTTTACACTAGTTCGAACTAGGACTAGAAAATTTTATTATTCATAGAGTCTATTACTTAATAGAGTATTAATTTATGTAAATTCTACTATAATATCGCATAATTAAGTGTCATAAGTGAGCAATATAAACATCGATGAATTAGGTTGATAACTATAAGTTTTCAATTAATTAAGAAAATAACTAAAAAAATTTTGTAAATACTATGGATCCTACAATCAAAATCTCAATCAGACCAAAAATGCTCATACTATCCATATAGTACTCCCTCCGTTTCATATTAGTTGTCATTCTACAATATTTCACACATATTAAGAAAACAGTTAAATGTTCTATTATGCTCTTGATTGACTATTTGAATTCCAAACCATTTAATATTTTATTTATTTAGTTAGGGGCAAATGAAGTTATTTTATATTTAAAAATGCATTGGAAAATGAAAATAACAACTAAAATGAAACAAAAAATTTAACCTACAATGACAACTAATATAAAACGGAGAGAGTA
>JAKUCM010003388.1:0-37784 GCA_023374145.1 Lepidium sativum
GTACCAAGTTTAATATTATTTTTTAGTTTTTTATTTGACAGGGGGAATGAGATTTTTTACGTTTTTTCTTGCGAAGCAGACTTAGAGCTTTTGTAATCGAACGAAACCTTTTGATTTTGAGTTGATGTTTTTATGCAATTTAGTTTTATGTTCAACGTTGATTTTATATCTTGTTCGAGTTCTTTGTTGATACAATTGAATATTGACTTCGTACTTGTTGTTAAATTAATGAATTTTGAGTAGTCACGTATGGCTCTTGAGGATGAGTTAGGTCAGCGTGGTGTTTAGGTTTTCTAGGTCGCTTGAGGTAAGAATTATTTAGGTATTTTCTGATTTTTTGTTATCATCACTAGCTTTATTATGATCAACTGGAGCTTGTTCTGAGACGCTCTAACACCCCATAGGTGTTTGATAGAGCTTTTGACTGAACAACTTCACGTGATTAGCTCGAGGGATCGAATGTATGAGGTGTGAATCAGTGCTAAACGAGTTGATTGTTCATTCTGATTAGATTATCAAACGCCTATGGCCATAGGGTCTGTTAGTAATTTATTCGAGTTTGTTTGCCACGTGAGTGGAATCATTACTTATGTTCTCGTTGCCTAGGGATTAGCTCTATTGAGTGATTTCAAGTGCCTAGTTGGTTTAAGAGTCACGTTGTTTCATGATACTCACTCCTCAAGAACCTGTTTTCTCACTCTGCCTTAAATTTACTTAATACTCTGTTGTTTGTTTCTTTGTTTAAATGCTCTGCTATTGGCACATGTTTTGTTTACTTTTATTTTAAAGTTTGATATAGGTTGTTAGACAAACTACACTTTGATTGGCTTGAATTAGAATAGTTAACTGCATCTTGATTGGTAATTTCATTCCTTGTTGGATTGACACCTTTTATGCTACATGGACATCTTTTTACAATAAGATCTGACAACCTAAGTAAAATAATGTTATCAAATTGGTGTCGTTGCGAAATGGGTTTCTTCTAGTTACAATTAGGATTGTTAACTTTTAAGCTCAAGTTCTTTTTACTTATCGTTACTTACTCACATGTGGTACTGTGTTTGGTGTTCTATTTCAGGTGATTTCAACATTCAGTACGTCAGTTTGATCCTACTCTTCAGGTTAAGTTCACTTAGTGTATGCAGACACGTTCACAAGGGAATCAAAATCTTCTCAAGCCTCTTGACAACATTAACCAACTACCACGCGACTTAAGACAACAGAGAAACCAAGTCCACGGTACACTATTAGATCGAGTAACAATGAACGCAAACACATAATCGAACACACATGAACCTCCTATGGACCCGCCTCAACAAAAGGGGCCGCGAATAATCAGATCTAGAGATGCACCAATCACTCACACCCAGAAACGTGGGATTGTTCCTCCAGCTATCACAAATAACAACTTTGAGATCAAGAGCAGTCACATATCTATGATTAAAAATAGGCAGTTCCATGGACTATCTTCTGAAGATCCTCTTGATCACTTAGATGAATTCAAGAGACCATGTGGACTGCAAAGGCTCAATGGAGTCAGTGAGGATGCATTTAAACTAAGGTTGTTTCCATTTTCTCTCAGAGGCAAAGCCCACATCTGGGAGAAACACATACTTCAAGGCTCTGTCACTTCCTGGGATGCTTGCAAGACTGCATTTTTTGCCACATTCTTGTCCAAATCTCAAACTGCAAAGTTGAGGAGCACAATCTCTACCTCTGCACAATAGAAATCATAAACATTTGCTAAAGCCTGAGAGAGGTACAAGAATTATCAGTCTCAGTGTCCACATCATGGATACCCTACTGCGACTCTCCTCAACAACCTCTACATGGGTGTTCACCCTAACATCTCAAGGTTATTGGATACCGCTAGCCACATCAATTTCCTTAACCCTGACGTAAATGACGGTTGGGAGATAGTGGAGAATATGGCTCAGGTATATGTGTAATATAATGAGGATTACGACTGGACGACAAGAGGTAAGAAGGAGCTCAATGCCCTGAACGGGAAGTTGGAAAAAATCGATAAGCTGCTGCAATTACAACAAAAACATGTTCACTTCATGACTGAAGATAAACATATCCCTGACGAGGAGGATGATAAGGTTGAGGAGATCAGTTATTTACAAAAGCAGGGATGTGGTTACAAGAAGTACAATAACTACAAGCAACACCCAAACCTCTCATACAGAAGCACCAACAAATCCCCAATACCAGATCTACCCAACCAAACCCCAACACTCCCATTCTAATGCTTTTGTCCCTAAGAAATAATATCACAAGAGTTTCCTTCTAGTTGCGAACGTACCACCTGGGTATGAAGCACACGCTCCACAAAAAACTACACAGCCACCAAAGGTTTTGAACCTACTCCAAGAGATCTTGAAGGGTTAGAAAGCATATGCTACTAAAGTAACGCAGAAGTTTGCAGAGGTGCACTCTAAGATTGACACCTCTCACAATGATCTCACCAGCAAGTTTGAGACACTTAACGCAAGAGTCAAGTATGTATAAAATCAACAAGCATCAACTTCTACTATGAAGATAACTAGGCAACTCTAGGGAAAGCAGTTCCCAACCCAAAAGAGTATCACGCCAACACTATCACTCTGAGAAGTGGACGCGAGTTGCTAATTCAAGCAGAGAGTTCTAAGGATACCAAGGACAATAAGGTTCAGGAGGGGGAGGATTTTCTCATCAAAGATTAGACAAAAAAATCCCATTGCAGACAAGCTACTTGAACCAGAGACTCGATCTGGAGCTGTTTCTAAGTCACAGTCTGCTAAAAACCCCACACATGAAGATAAGTTTGACATAACAGAACAAGTTGAACCCAAACACAACACTCCAGACGCTCATCCATCTACACGAAGCCTAGAGAAGAATAAACTTTTTATTTTTCCACTATACAAACCACAATTACCCTTTCCCCAAAGGTTCAAGAAGGATCTTATTGAGAAGTACAAAGCGCTCTTCAATAAGCAGATGAAAGACACTGATGTGAAGATTCCTATCCTGGATGCTTTAATCTAATGCCTCCATACCAGATATTTCTGAATGACGCAGTTAAGGAGAGAACTCAAGAAGTTGAGGGTATGGTCGTACTAACACATGAGATTAGCGCCATAATATAAAGGAAGGTTGCACCAAAAAAGCTTGGTGATCTTGGAACCGTTACATTCCTATACACTTTTGGGACCCTTATCATTCAGCAAGTGTTTCTACGATCTCAGTGCTTCAATTAACCTCATGCCACTTTCAAATGCAAAGAGGTTAGGCTTTGTTGATTACAAGTCCTGCAAGATCTCATTGATTATGGCAGATAGGTTTGTGAGAATCTCTCATACTAACAAATTTTGTTGTTTTGGAGATGAAAAAAGAGCCTAAAGTCCCTATGTTATTTGGAAGACCTTTATTGGCCACAAGAGGCGCATTAATTCATGTTAGGAATGGGGTGATCGAGCTGAATCTTGGTCTGAAACTTAAAATGAAGTTCAACATCAATGATGCGATTAAGAAGCCAACAATCGAGGGTCAAGTGTTTTCAATTCAAGAAATGGATGTTCTTGCTGATGAGCTGTTAGAATAGTTGGCAGCAGAAGATCAACTGCAAGTTGCTCTAACAAAGCCAGCCTTTGAGGGGTACTTGAGTCTGGAAGTTGAATGTGATACTACGAGTTTTAACCCTATATCCTACTGTAAGTGCACAGCAAACGAAATAGTATTTAGGGATCGAATCCATGAAGAACCAAGTTACACTATCAATTTATATTGAATCGCAAGCTATATCGATTGAATGAGTGAAGTGAGTTCTAACAACTTTGATGTGATTGTAATCAATTAACTTAAGCAATCGGATGTCGGGTATTCATTATAGAGTTAGAACTCTTGTCAGGGAAACTATTCAGGAACTACTCTGATCTTATTCTCGGCTTGAACATAAATAAAGGTAAACCAACTCTCGTTGAATCTACCCCTCTATCAATAACCTAAAGGTCCTAACTCTCGTTGGTTTCAGATTATAGATAGGCTTTATCGTTTAGGTTCAATTACCCACAATCCAACCTAGCATCAACTCTCGTTGGTAGTGAATGAATTGCTCTTCTAACCTAGTTCTAGTTCTTAACAATCTTCTGGAAAGTTAACAACCTAAAATCATTGACTAGGTGATCAGGTTAATCTATGCATTAGACTCGCGTATTAGAAGGAGAATCATATATTCATCAATCATATTTGTTCTAAAACCATATAATCCTTAGATCTGATCCAAGATCTACTCAGGCATAGAACAACAAATTGGGCAAGTCATGATGAACTGAAATTAAAATTGCATCAACAAAAATAAAGAGGATTAAGAAATTCTTCTCAAGTATGAAGAGATCTTCTTCTAGCTTACAAACTCTTGAAACTCTGCAAAATTCATTTTCTCTCAACTCAAAAAACGGCTCTCCAATAAAAATAGAAAAAAAAAAAGTATTTATAGGGCCCAAAACAAGAGCTGAAAATCGCAAAATTAGGTTTCTGCGAAAGGCCTTTGATCGATCGATCCTTGGCTGATCGATCGATCTTTTAGGATGATGCATTGATCGATCCTTGGTAGATCGATCAGTCATTCCCTTCGTGGGGAATGCCGAAAAATGCTTCAAACCTCTTCAAAGTCCACCTTCAAACATGATTCCAACTCGGAACGTTTTTTACCTGAAATCTCAATAAAACATAGATGATTTTCCCAAATATAATTGTAATAATGAGCTCAAAACCGACAAAATATGAGGAACATCAACAGCAAACATAATAGTACTTAGAGGTCGAATTCCTCAGAGAACCAAGTTGCAGTCTCAATTTCTATTGAATCGCATGCTATATCGATTGAATGAGTGAAGTGAATTCTAATAACTTTAATGTGAATGTAATCAATTAAGTAAAGCAATCTCAGGTATTCTTTCGGGAGTTAGAACTCTTGTCAGGGAAACTATTCAGTAACTACTCTGATCTTATTCTCGGCTTGAACATAAATAAAGGTAAACTAACTCTCGTTGTATCTACCCCTCTATTAATAACCTAAAGGTCCTAATCTAGTTCTAGTTCTTAACAATCTTCTGGAAAGTTAACAACCTAAAATCATCGACTAAGTGATCAGGCTAATTTATGCATTAGACTCAAGTATTAGAAGGAGAATAATCTATTCATCAATCCTATTTGTTCCCCAACAAGTGAATTCTAAAACCCTAGAATCCCCAGATCCAATCTAAGATCTACTCAGACATAGAACAACAAAATGGGCAAGTCATGATGAACTGAAACTGAAATTGCATTAACAGAAATAAAGAGGATTCAGAAATTCTTCTAAAGTATGAAGAGATCTTTTTCTTAGCTTACAAACTCTTAAAATTCTGTAAAATTCGTTTTCTCTCAACTCAAAGACTGCACTCAAATAAAAATAGGAAAATAGTATTTATAGGGCCCAAAAATAGAACTGAAAATCGTGAAATTAGGTTTCTGCAAAAGGCTTTGACCGATCGATCCTTGGTTGATCGATCGATCTTTTGGATGATGAATCGATCTTCTCAAAAACCAAGTCGTTCTTTGGATCGTGCGCATAATCCTTTCAGATCATTGATCGATCGATTCTTGGTGGATCGATTGGTCCTTCCTTTCGTGGAGAATGCCGGAAAATGCTTCAAATCTCTCCAAAGTCCACCTTCAAACATGATTCCAACTCTGAACGTTTTTGACCTGAAATCTCACTAAAACATAGACGAATTTCCCAAATATAACCGTAATAATGAGCTCAAAACCGACAAAATATGAGGAACATTAGAATGCTACGGGAAGCTATTGGATTCTCACAAGCCAGTTAAGAGTTCATTGGTAATTGAAGAATTGGATGATACGTGTTCAAAAGGCAAATCAGTAACTCTATACTCGATTGTATCTAAGCCAGACTTTAACTAGAGACTCTTGTTACAAGTACTCGAATGCACTACCCCTGCAGTTACTGATGAATGGTATGAGCTCGAGACACCCAAGGTGGAACTGAAACCACAACCTGCAGGGCTAAGGTACTCTTTTATGGGCTCTAATTCTACTTATCATGTAATCGTCAATAATGCTTTGAGTAATGATGAATTGAGCATGCTATTGACTAAGCTTAAACATTTTAGGAAAGCCATATGATACACCCTTAAAGATATTAGAGGAATATCCCCAAGTTTTTGCATGCATATGATACACTTAGAAGATGAGTCTCATTATAGTGTAGAACCCTAGAGGAGATTGAACTCGAACCTTAAAGAAGTTTTTAAAAAAGAGATACTTAAGCTGTTAGATGCTGATGTTATCTATACAATTTATGACAATAAGTGGGTTTCACCTGTGCATCATGTTCCTAAGAAGGGGGGTTTCATTGTGGTTAAAAATGATAAGGATGAACTAAAACCCACTAGAACCATAACAGGGCATAGGATGTGTATAGACTATACGAGGTTGAACTTCTCTACTAGGAAATACCACTTCCCTTTGTCGTTTATTGATCATATGGTTGAAAGGTTGTATGGTAAAAGTATTATTGTTTCCTTGACAAGTATAGCGGATTCTTTCAGATTTCTATACACCCGGATGATCAAGAAAAAACTACTTTTACTTGCCCTTAAGATAATTTTGCTTACAAATGCATGACGTTTTGGTTGTGAAATGCTCTTGATATATTTCAGCGTTGTATGACTTCTATTTTCTCATATTTGATTGAGTATGTGGTAGAGGTATTCATGGATAATTTTTCCGTCTATGGCTCTTCCTACTTCTCTTGTTTTTCAAACTTGTGCAGGGTGCTTAGCAGGTGCGTGGAGACCAACCGTGTGCTTAACTGGGAAAAATGTTACTTCATAGTTCAAGAAGGGATAGTGTTGGGGCACAAGATATATGAGAAGGGTATTAAGGTTGATAGGTAAAAGATTGAAGTCATAGCTCAGCTGCAACTCCCTAAGACTATGAAGGATATTCGAAGCTTTCTAGGTCACGCTGGGTATACAAAAGATTCATCAAGACCTTTTCTAGAATCGCAAGGCCCCAAACGAGCCTACTGTGCAAAGAGGTTGAGTTCAACTTCAACCTTGAGTGTCTCGAAGCGTTTCTTAAGATCAAAGAAGCGTTTATCTCTACTCTAATAGTCCAAGCTCCAAATTGGGCTCTCCCATTCGAAATCATGTGTAATGCGAGTGACTTTGCTATTGGAGCAGTCCTAGGTTAGAGAAAGGATAAAAAGTTGAATGTGATACATTACGCCAGTAAGACTCTAGACAGCGTCCAAGTCAAGTACGCAACCACAAAAAAGGAACTTGCTGTAGTATTTGCATTTGAGAAATTCAGATCGTATTTGGTGGGATCCAAGGTGATTGTTCACACAGACTACGCAACATTGAAGTATCTGATGAAGAAAAAATATGCTAATCCTAGATTAGTGAGTTGGATACTATTGCTGCAAGAGTTTGACATGAAAATAGTGGACAAACATGGAGTCGAGAATGGAGTGGCAGTTCACCTGTCGTGAATGATGATTGAGGACTCGATCCCTATTGAAGACTCGGAGCCAGAAGAGAACCTCATGACTCTATGAGCGGAGGAAAATTGTTCTCAAATCAGCAAGAGGCTAGCTGGATCCACTCTACCTTTGTATGCAGATTTGGTCAATTACCTGGTCGTTGGTGATGTGCCTAAGTGTTTGGATTACTATCAGAGGAAAAAGTTTTTCAAAGATGTCAACCACTACTTATGGGATGAACCCTACTTATAAAAGAAAGGATTATATGATTTATTCAGGTGGTGTATAGCAGAAGAAGAGGTTCATGGTGTTCTGGAACATTGTCATGGGTCTGCCTACGGTGGACATTTTGCCACATTAAAAACTATTTAGAAGATTTTGCAATCAGGATTATGGTGGTCGACGGTGTTCAAGGATACTCAGGATTTCATCTCCAAGTGTGATCCGTGTCGGAGAATGGGTAATATCAGCAGAAGAAATGAAATGCCACCTAACCCAATTCTAGAAGTTGAGATCTGCTTGAAAATGTTAAACTAGCTCTAGGTAGTGTTGAAATTGATAATGGAACTCAGGTCCTTATTAAGGGTATATGCAACTTGCGACTATTCAATAAATCCTCAAGTGTCTTTTATATGCCAAAATTTACATCCAACTTGTTGAGATTGAATAAGATTGTATGTGATTAAATTGTAAGGCCATTTTTGATCCTAGCAAAGTGTATTTTTAGGATATCGAGACTAAACAAATCCTTGGAGAAGGAGCCGCAAAAATGGATTGTATCATCTAGATGAGCTTAAGCGCAATCCGAATTTCTCGTGTTTTTCAAGTAGTAAAGTTGCGGGCAATGTTTTATGGCATGCTAGACTTGGTTATCCTCATAGACGAGCTTTAAGTTTATTATTTCCTAATGTTTTTTTGAAATGATGAGTCTGAAGCTTGTATAATTGATAAACATTGCAAGTCGGTGTTTTCCAAGTCGTCAACCGTTTATGAAAATTGTTTTGAATTAATTCATTCGATGTGTGGAATTCACCATGTGAGTCTAGAGAAAACAATAAGTCTTTTGTCACATTTATAGATAAAAAATCCTAATATACTTTATTAACTTTATTGTCATCAAAAGATAGGATGTTGGAAACTTTTACAAACTTCCAAACCTCTCAAACCTATCAAACCTATGTGACTAACCAATATAATGAAAAAAGTAAAACTTTGAGGACATATAATGGAGGTGAATATACAAGTAATTCATTCAAATAAGTGCTATCAAAATTCAGAATTATGCATCAAATGAGTTGCCCTTACACCCTTCAACAAAATAGTGTGGCCGAAAGAAAAAATACATCTAATGGAGGTGGCAATGGCTATGAGGTTCCATACAAATGTTCCAAAATGGTTTCGGAGTGATGCAATTTAACTGCATGTTATTTGATCAATCAGACCCCAACAAAAATGCTCAAAGATATAAGTCCATTTGTGGTACTTAATCAAACCAAACCCCATATTAACAACTTACGAGTCTTTGGTTGTGTTGGCTTTGTTCTAGTCCCCGGAGATTTAAGGAATAAGTTTGAGGCTAAAAGCACTAAATGAGTCTTCATCAGGTATTTCACAGCACAAAAAAGATACAAGTGCTAAGTACCCGAGACTATGAGGGTGCTTGTGTCAAGGGATGTCAAAGTCATGGAAACCAAGGAATACTATGATGTGAAGAGTTGGGAAGAGGTATGAGGTCTATCGCAATCTAGTTCGGACCAAGCCGCAACATTAGAGAAGGTGCTAGAATCGATTGGAATGTGTAACCCAAACTCATCTGACCCGCTGAGGGACCATCCACAATCCGACGAGACGACGTACGATCTGACGAGACGAATATGCAATCCGAAGGGACGGGTATTCGGTCCAATGGAAGGTTGTTGTTTTGGGGTTCTGGTCTTAGGGATACCATACCCATCGAGCACATACGTGCATCTACCATGCCCGAGGGCTCACCCGTTGGGTCTCGTGACAGAACCTCCAAAGATTCACACGATGGATCTGATACCTCTGAGGATTCACAAAATGACTCTGATGCCTCCAATAATTCACCTGATGGCTATGATAGACCTGAGGACGCACATGATGGAAGATGCACCCGAGAAATCACCAAATGATCAACCCAATATCAATAGATTATTGGACCATCTTACCAAAGGAAATGTTCCACCCTTGCGATGTAGCCAAAGGACCCGGAAAATTGGATCAACTCTCGTGTCTACTACAACAACAATGTGGTCGCTCATCCAAACCAACTCTTTTGCCACCTTGCCATGGTTCCACTTGACCATCAAGTCTCTATGGCCACCCTTGACCAACACTTTGCGCCCAAAACGTATAACAAGCCAAAGGAACACAAAGTGTGGTGTGATGCTGTGAATAAAGAGCATGAAACAATGGAAAGAAACCACACATGGGATGAAGATACTCTTCCACAGGGCAAGAGAGTCGTATTATCTAGATGACTATTCACCATCAAATCAAATTCAAGAGTGATGTCCAAATTGAAAAGCATAAATCACGTCTTGTAGCAAAGGGCTTTACTCAAACCTATGGCGAGGACTATCATGACACATTTTCTCCGGTAGCTAAACTCCACGCTACGTGTTGTCCTATTATTAGCTACTAACCTTGATTGGGATTTGTGGCAAATAAATGTCAAGAATGCATTCCTTCAAGGTGAGCTTGAAGATGAAGTTTATATGTATCCTCCGCCAGGTTTGGAACATATTGTAGCCCCCAGAAATGTCTTGAGGCTTCGCAAGGCCATTTATGGACTCAAGGAATCTCCAAGAGCTTGATATTACAAGTTGTTCCATACACTCTGAGATTGTGGGTTCCACAAGTCTGAGGTTGATCATATTCTATTCTCCCTCCAAGGTAAGGAAGGTATTGTGGTTATTTTCATCTATGTTGATGATATCATTATCACCAGAGACAACAAATATGGGATCCAAAGTATCAAAACCCATCTTAAATCCGTTTTCAACCTTAAGGATCTTGGTAAAATGAAGTACTTCCTTGGGATAGAAGTGTGCTAAAGCAAAGAGGGTCTCTTCTTATCTCAATAGAAGTATGCTCTTGACATTTTGCTTGAGTGTGATGTAGGTAACAAAGTGGGTAGAACTCCCCTTAAAGACGCCTACAAAGCAACGTGCAAGGGGGAAAATGAAGATGATCCTCCGTTTGATGTGCACCAATACCGGAAGATGGTGGACAAACTAATCTACCTTACTATCACTCGTCCAAACCTATGATATACCGTCAACCAAGTAAGATAACATATGCAAGCTCAAAAGATGAGTCATTGGAGAATGGTGGATCGGATTCTTAGGTAAATTAAAGGGACCCCGAACAAGGCATATAGATAGGAAGGAATGAGAACATAACTCTTGTTGGATATTGAGATGCGGATTGGACAGGAGATATACAAGACCGCAAGTCCACAACCGGGTATTGCACGTTCCTTAGGGGCAGCCTAGTCATTTTGAAAAGCATGTAACAAAAGGTGGCATCATGCTCAAGTGCGGAAGCCGAATATAGAACCATGATGAAGCTCACAGATGAACTCATATGGTTGAAGGCGTTGCTTAAAGACTTGGGAGTTGAAATCAAAGAACCGATCACAATGCATTATGACAACCAAGCGACCATACACATTGCATAAAACTCGGTGTTCCATGAGAAAACAAAACATATTAAAGTGGATCAAAGAGTTACATGGTTTACACTAAATTCAAAACAAAACATGGTCCGAGAAAAAGTGGAACAAAGAGTCATCTAACCTTGCTATACAAGGAGTTCAGATCAACTTGAGAACATTTTCACTAAATTCGCAAGTCTAAAGGTGTGTGAGTTTATATACTCAAAACTTAGGCTCATCAATTTTCCAAAACCATGACAATGAACCATACTCCTTTTCCTTTACATGGTTTTATCTCAATTGGGTTTTCGACTAAGGTTTTAACGAGGTGGGGAGTTACAACTTTCAAACTTGATCCAAATGACTAATGGAGTTACACTTGAGGGAGAGTGTTAACTTAAGTGTCAAGAAAGAGAAGACTTACGTAACAAGGCAACCAAAGAAGCCCTTGGGTCCGTACGAGTGAAGATCGGATCAGACGAAGGGATCGGTTGGTTGAGATTGGACAAGAAGGGATAAGTCTCCCTTAGCCTTGTAGAAAGCTGTTGGAACGGACTGCTGGGTAAAAGAGGAATTGGAGGCTCAAGGTCTCACGTGACTAGAGAAGGCACATCTCAGGATAAGTGGAAGACTTCCTTCTTCTTTCCTCTTTTAGATTTATTTGTAGTTCAATGTCTTGTCCCTATTTGACAAAACTCTAATCTTGTATAACTTATATTTATATGCTTGTAATCACTCATTTGATAAGTAAAAAGGAAGTTTTTCTTCTCATTCTTGTGGCTGTCACTCTCTCGGCAATAGTTCTCATTCATTCTCGTTTCCTCATATACTAGTCTCTCACTCTCACTCTCTCAAATTAACAACAATTACCGTTAGAATACTCACCATTCAAATTTCAGTTGTCTTAATTTTTTGCATAAAAACATGAGGAAAGACAATATAACTTTTTCTTCTCTAATTTGTCTCCTACCCAATATGTATACTAAAACCAAGAGCGTTTGGAAAAACTTAATCATTGCGTTCTATAATCTATAATATCGATCACCCAAACTACCCCAACAAAAAGAGACGATTTAATTACTATGAAGTTGCAGGAGGAATCTCATCACTTAAGTCTCTTGCTTCTAGTGGAAAGTATCGGTAAAAACTTAACCAATTTTCTCTTGGCACACCTGATCAACTTCTGAGTTTCATGGTACTCCTTAACGACACGGTCATACCAGCACAGAGGGCAGTGAAAGTTCCCGTCTTCATCAAAGTTAACGGGACAATTCAAACATTTCTCGTGAACCTTCGATGCACACTCGCTTCTGCAACATATCAATAACGTTCCTTCTTTCTTACATTTCCAACATACATTCTCGGGTCCTGTTTGTGAGCTCAAAGGAAGAACCTTTATGTGTGTGCTTGGATTTTGATTCATCAAGGCTGGATCTTTAACCATATCTGACTCATCGTCGCTCCCACTAATTAGCCAGGTACCATCTTTCGTACATTTTGCAGGCACGTCCTCTAAACATCTTCTAGAGCTTGAAGAAAAGGTCTCACCACTGCCATTACCGTTGTTAATGGATTCACCAGTTTTGTCTTGATCACTCTTAGTATCGTCATCGCTCACAATTACTGCATCCTTTTCATTGGTGTGCATTGGCTCATCTTCATCGTCAATGACAATTACTTTATCCTTCATGTTTCTGTTTTGTTCCAACCCAGCATGCACTTGTTGCACATCTCTCAGCTCCTCCTCGCATATATCCATCGATCTACCATCTCTGAAAACAGGATCACTTGATTCCATGGAAGGAGTTGCACTTGTCTGATTCTTCATCAAAGTCACATCTCTCAGCTACACAATCCAAAAAGAAGGCATTGTGCATTGCTGTTTCAATCACTCCATTCGGCATCCTTAACATGAAAAGCAAAATATAAGGAATCTTGACCTTCTCCAGTGCACATTGTGGTAAACACGTGTTCTTGTGAGCAATAAATGGAAGAACATTGAACTTCGACAACTCTGGCATGCCCGCTCGTAGTTCTGGTACTGGAACCTAATGGTTGCGAACAAAATACTAAATTCAGAAAACAATACATCCTAATACTACTAGTGCTGGTCAAGTTTTACAATTACACCGCTTCCTCATACCTCTTTCAGAATTGCTCTGAGAACATCAGCGGTGCTCAAAGATAAATCAAACTCAAATTTTGGCTCTGAAGAAGAAGCGACATCGACACTAGTAGAATCATTCTTGCTAGGATCAAACATGAACTCCAACACTCTAAGAGACAGGACTTCATTAATCCTCCTCCCAAAGTCATTTGGGTATTGATAACCCATGTTCATCAACTCTGAAGCAAAGAGAAGTTCCTGTTAGCACCTACTCTCAAGATATACAAAACCTTAAGAAGGGTTACAGATCAAGATACCAACCGAGTATGCAGCTTAAGTCCTTAACAAATTTGGCTACATATTCAATACACCATAACCATTCAGCTATCTGAGGAGGTCGAGAAGAATATTCGTCCATCAAATTCTCAAGGCCTAAATCAAAAGCTCCAGAAGCACCAAGGTCATCCATTAAGAGCTGCGTTTTCAGATATATAGAGTTTAAGAAACCCTAAACCATTTCTCCTTATGTCCCTCAATTCCAATTTCCAACATTACATTTCGATCAATTCGTTCTAAAGAAAAAACCTGGACCTTGCAATAATCAATCGAAAATACCAATGCAATACACTAGATTTAACATCACTGATACGAAAATGTGATATCTACGATCTCAAAAAGCGAATCATGCAACAAGGAAGACGAATTCCACAAACCAAAAAAGAGAATTAGAGCGCAAACTTCCAGACATAGAACAGAGTACAAAAGCCAATTGAGTCGCAAATCTCCCCCTAGATTTCAAACATTCTCCGGTCACCATGTCGAATCAATTTAGACAAAGACGAAGAGACAACTGTAAATTGGGCCGTAAAGGGGCCTTACTCATTTGTTTATGACGTATACTTTCGTCCAAAAATAGCTACGTAAACATTAGTATCTATTCAGTGCCAAGAAGAAAAAGAAAAACACTAGTATCAATTAGCTCTGACCTTAAAACTTGGAATCAAGAAACCTAACAAAAAAAATATCCGGTTCAGTTTTGGGTTTTAATAAATAACCGGACGGTTCTAATATTTTAGTATTTTCAACTTTTCGTCTGGTTTGATTTTTAACAAAAGAAACTATACTATAAATACACAAATTTTTGAAAAATTAAGAATTTGACATAAGTTTTTGAAAAATTAGAATATGTCATTTTTTGAATAATATACCTTTGTAACAATGTAACCAAAATAAATAATTGTTTACATTTATTTGAAAACTCGGTAATATTTAAGTTGAACATATAACAATATTTATTTATCTGTCTAATATATATGTACCTTTAACATATTTATTATATACATTAAACAATTATATAGATACGTTGGATATTCACGTTTTTTCTATAGACCGTGAAACATATGTTGTTATCAGGAAGTTCCATGTACATATATTTATGGACCTCTAACATATTTATTATATACGATACACAATTATATACAATAATATTGTGCAGGTAATACACGGTAACATAATTGTTGTTACAATTTGACAAATATGTTGTATATTCATGTTATTTTCTTTTTTACCGTTGTTACTGTGTAAATAATATTGTTATATGTTCAACTTAAATATTACCGAGTTTTCAAATATATTACTTATCTAATAATACATGTGCAATATAATTTAAATCTTATCGATGCACATAAAATAATATCGATTTAACTTGTTATATATCAATATATTAAGGACAAAATAATCAAGTTTGGCAAAATTGTCAAGTTTTGGAAAACTTGCGACAAATTTTTATTTTTTCAAAAACTTATGTATTTTCATTAAATTATCCCTATAACCAAATAGGAACGTAAACTAATTTTTATTACCTACACTTAATAATCCTAATTTGATACTTTTACTATATGTAATCTCTCAAAATTGAACCGAACGACTACCTTTAATTATAATTTTTTGGATGTTTGGATATTGTTGATTACAAATAATCATATACTTTGATGTTTGATTGCTTTTAGTTACCGAAATTTAATATGTGCATTGATAAGATTTAATTAAAAGCTAAAAAAAACACCCAAAATAATGAATAGGCAAGGCTAATCAATTGAACAAAAAAGACACTAGTATCTAAATTTTTTAATACCCGAAATACAGAATTTGTTTTGTCAAAGCGAAAATACAAATGAATGGATATTTTGACTAATCCTAGAAGACCAGTGAAAGTGAAAAGATTATAAGTTACAATAAACAAAGAAGTAAAGACGCGTCGCCAAAACTGTGTTCACACAGATCGTACACACAAATTATTGATTGAGATAAAATCATATGTAGATTTGCTTACTGTTGTTTCTTGTCGACTAACTGTGACACTTTTTAAAACTCTTTTTTCCGTTTCCTCACCTCGAGACAAATCACCAAACACCTTTGTCATTACATCTAATCTTACCTTTAACCATTCAGACTCTACAAACTTACACATAGATTGTAAATAGTAAATGGGTTCAATGCCTTAGTTCTCTATAAACCAATTTCAATTATTCTAATAACGCTTGTTGCTTTTATAAGAATTTTGAAGTACTTATTAGAATGATATAAGCCAATGTAATGATATCGAGGGGATGTAATTGTAAGGAATGCAATTATATGAGTCTTATCTATGTGTCTTATAGATACCGACATTAACATTGTGTTTCTTTCATTATGCGTGTACGCGATTTTGTAATGTCACATCAGCTTAATTATGTGTGGGTGTGAAAATGAGAGAAAAAGAGAGAGGCAAGTTCTGTATTTTAATGAAGATGCTACTTTTTTGTACGTAAGGAAAACAAAAGACGTTGGACATTGCTATCCACAATTAAGAAATCAGTCAAACAAGTTCTTGAATATGAGCCCATGTTCATATGAGCCCGGGTTACCTGGCCGTGCGGACTACTTCCCCCACTAATTTTAATCAACCTTCGATTTATAGTTATGATAAATGGTTACTGCATTAATTTAATATTAATTACCACTTCCAAATTGATTTCTTCATATTATTTTGTTTGGAACTTGGGAGTTTAATTTATAAACTAATTTTAAATCTGACCAAATCTCAAATAGACAATCCATCTGAGCAATTTGTGCAATTAGATAGATTCATATACTATGTGTGGAATTTGATAGTCATGGTTTAATTTTGGGTGCAATTAGTTATTGCATTACTTTAGATGGAATTGGAGAGAATGTCTAAATATAAGTTGATCTGTTGTTATATCGAAAATTTATGGTGGAAGTAGACTGTCGACCCTTATTTAAAAAAAATGAAGTTTCCATGTCAAGATTTCAAAATAGAAATAAACATTTCCAAAATAAAATTGTGTTTTCATCACATTTTTTATCTTGTTTCCGGTTCCAAAAACTTTTTGAAACCGGCGACCGAACTTCGATTTCGAATGGAGTTTCCATGCAATGTAGATAAATGCAATTTTTAAAAATCTTTAGTTTGATTTTGTTAGTCGGGAATTATACGGTCAAAGCCATTTTGCTTTTTACATAGAAATGGATTGTATAACAACAAAACTGTTGGATCTTTATGGTTGCAAGGTTGTCAAAATTATGCAATTCTAATTGCAAACAACCAAAAAAATTTAAATGCATCACATTCATTAATCGCATCAAGGATACCTATCCGCTATATCAACCATATTAAACTGCATTTTATTTATGTAGAAGACTAGAAACCATAATACAAGTACCATGACCATGTAAAGAGTTAAATACTATCTGTCAGCTAAAATTAATCTTGATTTAGACCAAATTCATTAACATGTTTGTGTTTTATAAAACATCTACCGTTTATAACTAATCCTTCTTTACGTGTATCTTCCGAAGACTTTCGTAACGATGCTGTTATTCGTCGTTTTCATACTTCGGTTAAGTCCAATAATCATTTCATCAAGCTCGCTGGTTCTTCTGTCCAAAATATTATAATATAAATATAATAAGTTTGATAAACCATCATTACAAGCAATCAAACACCAATTATTTGATTTTTTATTAGTATATATGTAACCTACAAAGGACTCGTACCTTTTACTACCATAGGAAAAACAGAGGATGAACAGAGACGGCGTTAACGGCGGCATAGATGTGGTGAAAACGGCGGTTAAAAGTCTTGGTAAAGGCTTCGACTTAACGGCGGATTTCCGTTTGAAATACTGCAAAGACGGCGACGTCGCCGTCGGAGATGACAGATTGGTAATACTCGACGAAACTCAAAACAGAGAATTGCAAGTTCCTGGATTTGGAGTTTTACAGAATATCTCCGCCGATATACACTGCGATAAAGGAGAACGAACTCGATTTCGTTCAGACATTCTCGATTTCAACAAGGTTCTACTCGAGTTTATAGTTTTGTCCTTAATTATAAGCATACTCTTACAGAGATGTGTCTTTGCTTTTGGAATTCAGATGTCGGAGTATTTTAATCAACGTTCATCGTTGACCGGAAAAGTACCGTCGGGAAATTTCAACGCGACGTTTGGGTTTCAAAGTGGGTCATGGGCAATTGATGCCGCAAACGTTAAAGCTTTAGGTCTCGACGCTTCCATTGTGACGCTTTTTAATCTCCACATCCATAATCCTAATCGCTTGCGTCTCACCGATCGCGTTAGAAACGCTGTTCCCTCTTCATGGGACCCACTATTATTGGCCAGGTAACTAAACATTTGTTTTGGATGAAAAATCATATCCATAACTAAAACTCATATTTTAAAATTTTGTCTTTCGAAAAATAGAATCCCTTCGAGGATTTGTAAAGTAACCGCTAATCTTGATCCAACTATCCTCAGCAAAATTTTATTTATTTAAATTACAATTTTATTTTTCATTAATCGAATGATATAGTATAAGCTAACAAAAGGATTAGTTTTGGTTGAATTTTGATGAAACGGCTGTGACAATTTTGACTAATTCTATGGTATCAATCAATGTGGAATATCTGTTTTATAAAATTCTATCTCTTTAATATTGAAATTCAATTGTCAACGTTTCCAACTAAGTTCTTACCAGAGAATTGGGGAAGTTTCAGAATACTTTTATCATTGAATAAGACATTAAAAACTAATAAAGTAGTTGAATAATGGAAAAACTGCACGTTAGTTAGAAAGACTTTAAACATGATAATCCACATAATATTACTACCAGCCAACTTCTTTTCATTCATAACACAACACGTAATAATTTGTCACAATATGGTAATAATTAAAAGTAAATAATTATTGAAAAATGGACAGATTCATAGAGAGATATGGGACACACGTCATAACAGGAGTAAGCGTTGGAGGAGAAGACGTGGTGGTTGTGAGACAAGACAAGTCTTCTGATCTAGAAACCGACCTTCTCCGTCACCATCTTCACGATCTCGGTGACCAATTGTTCACCGGCTCTTGCCTTCTCTCTACTCGACGGCTCAATAAAGCCTATCACCACTCACACTCTCAGCCTAAGGTCATCTTCATTACCTAATTTGTTAATTTCAATCTGCTTTTATTCGTTATCTAATTGGACAACTAAAATATTGCAGTTTCCGGAAGCTTTCAACGTCTTTGATGAGAAACAAACAGTTGCATTCAATAATTTTTCGATAAATTCCCAAAATGTGAGTAAGTTTGATAGTTTCAATCTAACATAACTGTATTAGGGAAAAATGACTAATCAAGTGAAGAATCATTCACTTTGGTGAGCAGGGAATAACAGTCATATGTGCGAAGAGAGGAGGAGACGGAAGAGCAGAGAGTCATAGCGAATGGCTAATAACAGTACCGGAAAAGCCAGACGCAATCAATTTCAATTTTATTCCGATCACATCACTTCTTAAAGATATCCCTGGCTCTGGTCTTCTCTCTCACGCCATGTCTCTCTACCTCAGATGTAATCAACTATTCTTACCTCAAGTCAATACTTTTTGACTATTTTAAGGTAGTAACTAAGTAGTTAACTGATTTGAATCAGACAAGCCGCCGTTAATGGACCTACAGTACTTCTTGGACTTTTCTGGGCCAAGAACATGGGCCCCGGTCCATAATGATCTTCCATTTGGCGCAGCGCCTAATATGGCTTCAGCTTATCCAGCTCTTCACATTCATTTCATGGGTCCCAAACTATACGTTAATACCACTCCTGTACGTATACATATATCTCGAATTATTGTTTTATATCAATAATTATACACATGTAATTATATATTACTAGGGGCAGAGAACAATACCTTTGTCACTTTACAAATTCTCAAAATACCAAAAATCAAACCTTTTACTTATAATAGTAGATATAAGATCTAGAATAAAATCATTAGGCTGGTCGAACAAAAAGAATTATATTAGTAGTTTTCTCATTTTTAAAGTTTGTTTTCCTGGATTAGGTGACTAGCGAGAAGAATCCAGTAAGTGGAATGCGATTGTTTCTCGAAGGCAAGAAATGCAATAGGTAATAAAAAGTCAACCAACGAAAATATATATATGAATATATATAATGAAATAATGAATTTATGGTAATCAGGTTGGCTATACATCTACAACATCTAGAAAATACGAGAACTAGCGTTGGAGAAAAGATCACTGATGATCATAAATGGAGAGGCTCCGATCAAATCGTCGACTGTGATCGGTACTTTGAATCTCTAAACGGTAAGAAATTCTCACACGTATGTACAGCTCCAGTGAAGTACGATCCAAACTGGATAACAAAACCAACACATTACAAGTCCCAAGACGACGTCGCTTATATAGTCACTGGAGCACAACTTGAAGTGAAGAAACACGGATCAAAATCTGTTCTCCATCTTCGTCTCCGTTTCACCAAAGTCTCTGATCACTACGTTGTTCAGAAAGATTGGTTCCATGGACCAGTTGGAACATCACAGAAATCGGGAATCTTTTCTTCCATGAGCTTACCATTGACTAGTGGAAGTGTTCATCATAATATGATCAATAAAGACAAAAACGAGGTCGTTTTGGATTCAGGTGTTTTTCCCGGAGGACCTCCGGTTCCGGCGAATAATAAGATTGTGAAATTCGTCGATCTCTCGCAGTTATGTCGAGGACCTCAACATAGTCCTGGTCATTGGTTAGTCACTGGAATGAGGCTTTACTTGGACAAAGGCAAACTTTGCTTGCATGTCAAGTTTTCTCTGCTACATCGCCAACGTTTTCTTCCCTCTTCTTGATTTAAAAGAAAAAAAACCTTTTTTTGATACATTTATTTTTGATTTCCCTTCGAAATAGTGACATGCAAAGGGTGATTTCTTTATTTTGGAATGTGTATATATATAGAAGCTGTGTATGTGTTTTGATGGGATTGGCTCATTCAGAGAAATTGTTAATGTACATACACATTGTTGAGGTGAAATTAGACATTCTTATTTGTAATAAGTGTTTTTTTGGGGTACAAAATCTCAGATTCACTTAGGTCTAATTGAACCACTGTAGAAACTTGTGATTTCATATTTCAAACTAGCCCTTTTATACATCGAAATTGCTGTTTTTGCACACAAAACCAAACATTAAGTACATAAGAAACTCATAACCGAAAAAAACAGAACAAAAATCAATTAAAATGCAGACGGTTTAACAAATCGAGCGTCTCCTGCCGCTGACGCTTCCCAATATTAGCCTTCTTGATTCTCACAAGCTTATCATAAACGATCCACGCAAAGCTCAAAAAATGATCTCGCTTCATATTCTCATTATAAGCTCCCCAGTAGTTTGAGTGGTACGTCACATGATACCAAGCCGACGCTTTTGCTGATTCATCAAAGACCTCTTCTTCTTCAGCTGCATTAAACCATGACAATGCTTCTTTCCTTAGCGCCCGAACTGCCCTTTGTATCGATTCCGCATCTCGTCTCTTGGTGAAGGACTTCGACATCCTCATAATACCGCCACTAAGTATCTCAGCCTCAGTCTTAATCCCATAGTATTCCATCAAATTACCTAACTTGTAATCGTAGTTTCCCTTGTGTAAGTAAGCTTCATCAAGATACTCCTTAAATCCGTAAACTTCCATGTCTTTATCATAACACCTCGAGGCCACATCAATAGTAAATGATTTGATAGAGATCAACGGTGGAGCTCGCTCTTTCACCTCTCTGAAAAGCTTACCAATCACATTATCTGAATCATATGTAGGTTTATCCGGTTTCTCCATGAAATCCGGATATTCCTTCACATAAAGCTGATATGGTATCTCAGCTGCAACACCAGTTTTTGGGAAGTCCACTGCGATTGAAAACATCCGTGCAAGCTCAATGCATGGTTCACTAAATGCCTTGAGTGGTTCCTTATCTGCCCAAGCGGTATGAGCATTCGCGATAATCCCTAGACTGTCATTCACAATGTAGTTCGCAAAATATTCTTCAACTTCCTGGAAATCAATTCAGACAATCTAAGTTCAATCTCCCAGCACATATTTCATATAATGAATATAACGATGTAGATTGAAGATTTACGTTTGTACCTCAATTGTGACATCATGATCCAAGGTTTGAGCTGGTTCGGGAGTGTAGTCCATAGGTTCCGATGTTTTTGGTGGAATAAGTTCAGGATCCCAACATACAAAGTATATGTCTCCATCTAAATCACTCC
The DNA here is from genome assembly GCA_023374145.1 of Lepidium sativum. Lineage (NCBI taxonomy): Eukaryota > Viridiplantae > Streptophyta > Magnoliopsida > Brassicales > Brassicaceae > Lepidium > Lepidium sativum. The sequence goes on from JAKUCM010003388.1 coordinate 21,939, forward strand.
CGGAACACTCGTTTGGGTGGGGCCTGTGCGCAAAAGGTAAATTAGAACTAAATATAAAAGTAGATAAAATGTGACAGCTATATTCGAGGGACTGAATAAATGAAAGAATAAAATCTTTGTCACATGTTAAAAAAAAACTATATAAACATGTCAAAGACTTCAACAAAGTAAACTTTTAATCAGGATTAGAAAAGAGATCACCTCATGCCCTTCTGCGGAAAAACAACACAATCGAACATGTGATACAAAGCCGGGACATTGACTGCTTTAAGAACACGCACGTCACCAGGATGCAGACACGGGTTTTTTGCAACAACAACAGGTCCCGTGACGCTGTACCGAGTTCCCGGCCTTGTGGGGTCCGAGAATTGCACAAACACCTGACCGTACTCCAGTGTTCTGGTCTCGTCAAGGCATCCCATCATAGATCTTCCACGAGGAACGAAAATCCGCGTTTTGGTCCGTAGTTCCAACAACTTAGACGCCCTGAAATTCTGAAGCATCATTGAGAGGAAAGGTTCAGCGTCAGGTTTATAGCCACACAAGATCAATTCCTTGACAATAGTAGTGTTCTCCCCTGGGGCCATTAAACCAAGAGCCTCATGAGCTTCCAAAGGATCAGTTAAGATTGCATCGAGCTTATCCACAACTTCCCTTTGTTTCTTTTCAAAGACACTGTCTTTGATACCGAGAGTTGACAAAAGTGTAATTAGTTGTCTGTTCAGATAACAAGGTTGATACTTGCTCCACGCCAAAACATCAAGCTTCGTATTTTCTGACTCGAATTTGCTCATACTCTTCCTTAAAGACAATTTCTTTGATGAGTTTGGATCTACAGCCACCACTCCTTTATATCCACCATAACGGATCTGAAAAGCAGCCGGAGTAAACTCAGTGATGCCACATTTCTTAGCCACACGTCTAGCAAATTCAGCTGAGATCTTTCCTATTCCATCGGAAAACACATAGCGTGTTTTTGAAGATATGATTTCAACGTCAGGGATCACTTCAGTCTCATCACTCGTAACATTAAGTGTTTCTCTCGATGAGCTAAAGGATTGGCCAAGCCTTGCAGCATATTTCGCTACATTTCTTATATGGTCAAAATCACCCATCCAAGCTCTAATATGTGCTGCTGTAAGCCCATTTATTGGTGCAAACATCCAAGCAGAATTCTCCCGTAATTGACTGGAAGAAAAGGCGAGAAACTCAAACTTTTTATCACCAATGACAATCCCATCACGAAGAACAGAATATATCCTGTGGTATAACTTGGTTCTTCGCTGAGTAGAAGAGCGTGGAGACAGATCCATTGAGCGAACCTTTTCAAGATCTTCATCAACAAAGGATATCCGGAGGAAATTGTTGTTATATTTGGAGTAATGTCGAAGCACCCGATTCGAAACATTCACCTCTGGTCCACAGAAATAGACTCTGGTAGGTGTAACTTGGACACGATACATATAAACAAGTCCATCGTCTAGAGATATCGTAGGAGACAATGGAAGTTGTCTTTTTCTAGTCCAATTTGTGTACTCTTCACGGAGCCAAAGAGCAGGCTCATAACAACATTCCTTAATATACATGAGCTTTTCAAGAGAATGATCGATGAGAGCTCTGTCATATCTTTTTGGATTAAGGAGCTGATAGAAGTCAATATCAAGAGCTGGCCCAGGAAGACACGCGTTCTGCACTAATGCGTTAACTCTAAACAATAACTCGAAAGGCAGTTCAAACCCTGGAGGAGGATCAACAACAGGGACAAGAATATTCGCATCAGATGAATAAGTAGACCCGGATTCAAGGACAAAAGTGCTGGTTTTGTGCTCTGCATAGTTGGCGAAATTCTCCCTGAAATCAGGAACATTGAGTTGAATGGGAAGCTCTAAGCAGAATGCCGTTGATTGACCAATACAAGAAGAGGAAGTGAAATCCGTAGTTCTGATCCATTGTTCATCAGACCCATCACCGTAGTAGTCTCGTAATCCTAACAAAATGTTATCCGGTTGATCCTCTTTCTCAAAGATTTTAGGAGCACCAATCACCTGAATTACAAGAAACTTTGACAGTCTTCCTTGGGGCGAATGCAAATCGATCTGCCATATATTCTCATAAGGAAGCTCAAGCCGATAATTCCTTTGATACCAAGACAGAGAGAAATGCAGTTTCCGCATCCCAGTTCCAAAGGAGACGCATACATTTTGAGCACACCAGAGAACTGAAAACTTCTTAGGTGAGACTTGACATCCAAAGTACATCTTTAAGTCAGAGATTTTGTGCAATGAAGCTCTAGGTTTTGGGACAATGTCTTGCTCCATTTCAAAAGCCTTGAGATAAGACCTTCCATAATAGAGACCTCGTGCAACTAGGTTGATAATCAACATCGCATGTCTCTCAGATGTGAATTGAACAATAGCATAGTCTCTTGGACCACCTTTCTTCGGTTGCCTAACTTTGATTGCGTAAATTGTTCCTAACTCGGTGTGTCTTTCAAGAAATTTCTTAACTTCCTCTGCGCTCACACCACTAGGGAATCCAAAGACGTGAATTGTCTTCCCCATCTTCTAAATTAATTCTTCTGTCAAACCCGACAATGAAGAAACTAAATATCAATGAAGCGAGAACACGAAATACCTAATGAGATTTTTCCGAGAGTTACAAACTAGAGGGCTTGAATAATAACAACGAAAGAGTGACTTACCGCGCCAAAACGCAGCGATTTTCTCTGTGACGGATCACGAACAACGATGAAGATGACTGATCTCTCTTCTCTCAGTTTTCTCGATCGCTTATGAATTCTCACTTTTATTTTACAGTGACCTCAGTCTTCTCAGATACTTCTTCGATGCTACTATTGGCTGAGCCTTAATCCTCTGCTTCGCATTACTTTTATTTCGCCTGCTTACATCAGATTGGTGACATCAGACTGAAACAGAGTCTAACCGGATGGTGGGAAAGTCTCTCTAATGAATTTCATGATTAAATGGTTTCAAAAATAGAAATATTACAAAAAGGGATTTAGAAAGGATAAATGCGACTAAGGTTGATTAAATATTGGGAAAAATGTGGATTAAACATTATTATTGTCAAAAATTGTTGATTAAAAATTGAATTCTAGATTTAGTTAATTAAATTATCAAATTTTTATTGAATTTTTTAGAAAGATATTAAATTTTAAGTTGACACGGCTGTTTGAACATCCCGTTAATTTTAAATTAAAAGTTTTCTAAATTTGAAATCTAAAATTAATTTTAGAAGTTCGATTAAATCTTTATTTTCTTAAAGAACCCTTTAATTTAGTTTTTATGTTCTTTTAAAAATGTGATCAGATTCGTCTGTTTGAGCAAATCAACGATTTTTGATATTTTGCTAAATATTTGAAAACCCACTAATAAAGGAACTGAATATTCTTTTCGTAATCAAATACAATCAATTTTAGTTGGTTTAATTGTGGGGTACAACGAAAAAGGTACTATAATCTTAGCATCGAAGGAATTGAGTTTGATTTGCTAAAATTTAATAAAGATTTGGGCCCACATTGGAAACTATTAATCAAAGTGAAAAGACATGACAAATGTTGGACCAATAGGCAGTGAGCAAAATAAATGTGGGGACTATTCTCTCTGTGACGCTTCTTACTTTAAACAATCCGACTTGCCTAATAAATTTCATCTTTTGAACCAAGCCGGTACAAGACCGAACAAGGAATTAGAAAAAGGGTTTCAAGCGTTGTAATGATTCAGATTACAGAAGACTCTTATACATGAAAATGTAACAAAATTTGGTCAAATAGGGAAACAGAGACAAATTCTTGGCTCAAAATGTTCTAATAATACGATCTCTTGCTAAGTATCAGATGAAGCCAAGTGAGGGACTCAAACTCAGAGAAGCATCTCAGCGATCTGAACAGCATTCAAAGCAGCGCCTTTGCGTATTTGGTCGCCGCAAACGAATATGTCCAACCTGTATTCACAAACTTATATCCTTTAACCGAACTGAAATACTTACATGCTTCAAACTCAATACAAAAAGTGAAACGTTACCCGTAATTGCCATCTTGAGACACGTCTCGCCTGATTCTACCAACTGCGACTTCATTTTTGTTGGAGACATCAAGTGGAGTAGGGAAGGTATTAGATTCACGGTCGTCTATTATATAAACTCCCGGTGCTTTCCTCAGGAGCTCCCTTGCTGTGTTCTGTTATAATATAGTTAGAAAAACCGTTACAACCTGAATATGAACTTATCATAAAATCCTTTTAATCGAGCAAGAAGAGTCAGAAAACAAGTTCGCAGAACAATTTTAAAGAACATCAAAGTGTTTCAAGAACTATCCAAAGCCAACTTACGATCAACTACACTTAGCCCCACAATATTCTACAAGTATTCGAATTCGTCCGAAAACAACAGAATAACATTGAGCACAGAATGTGGTTTAAGCAATGATTTAAACTGACATATCAGTGAGTGAAACGTCACTAGGAAACTCACAATACGAATGTTTTAAATACTACTGATGACAGCTTTAGTAGAAAACAGGTCTGATGTGTATTATTACCTCATCAAGAGGATTCTCAAATTGGAGATTCACACTCTCTGCATGCGCACGCATAACTGGAACACGTATACATGTTGCTGTTACTTTTACTTCTGTGTCATTCTGTGAAGAGCAAGAAAGTGATGAGAGACTTCTCAACACACTCAAAATATAGGACACAAAAAGGTTAAGAGTGAAATGAACAAATAATAGCATCTTTATGTAACCCCTCACCCAGATCTTCCTTGTCTCCTTTACAAGTTTCATTTCCTCTTCATTGTAACCGTTTTCAACAATAGGAGCATTATGTGAAAACAAGTTAAATGCATACTGCAGACAAACATAAAAACCATCAAATAACTCAAAAAGGGATTTCAGAATCAGCATGTACTAAATAAACAATAAGCAAATTGAGCAATCACCTGTTGGCTGAAGATGTTACAAGTTGGCGGTTGACCCGCTAAAACCTGAGGAAAAAAGAAGAAGCAGAATCACTACTCAGCACAATCATCAAACATTCCAGTCAAATCAGGTTGAGATAGAAACAGAACCTCGCGAGTCTGCTGAACAAGCTCTTCCATGGCTGCAGCACCAGCACCACTAGCTGCTTGATATGTACTAACCACCATTCTCTTCACCTGTTTAGAAATAAAAAGTTATTCAGATCGCACAACAAATGCAAATTTTTGACAATGCAACAGAAAAATTCTTTCGATGGTTTCCATCGATTTTGTCCTCTCACATTGGGACTGCTATGATTTTAGGATAAAAAATCGAACCTTTGCGTGATGATGAAGAGGTGTAACAGCCATTAAGCAGATAATGGTAGAGCAATTAGGGTTTGCAATCAATGCCCCTTTCCCCGTTCTGACTTTAATCCCTTTCATTGCTTCAGGATTCACTTCAGGAATCACAAGCGGAACTCCCTCAACCATTCGAAAAGCCGAACTATTGTCAATAACGATGGTTCCTTTCTCCGCCGCGATTGGACCAAACTCTTTGCTTATCGATCCACCGGCACTGAACAATGCGATGTCAACGCCGTCGAAGCTTTCCGCCGTGAGCTCCTCCACCGTGTATTCTCGATTGTCGAAGGTAACGCGTTTCCCTGCGGAGCGTTTCGATGCAAGCATCTTAACGGAACTGTAAGGGAAGTCTCGATCGGATAAGACGGAGAGGAACTCCTTTCCAACTGCTCCGGTAACGCCAACGACGGCGAGAGAAGGCGCAGATTCTTGGAGAGTCATTTTGACCCTTGCGGAGAAAGCTCTAGGTCTAGCTCTCAGAGGAAGCCTAGTGAGGAAATGAGTCTGTGGGATTTGATAAGTGAGCGTTGCCATTGTCGCCGTCGTGAGGAGAAAGTGAGTGACAGAGGGAGGCTTTTGGAGGCGGCTGGTAAGACAAATAAAGTTTGGGATTTTAAGAGTGATTAAACTTTAAAAACAGCACGCACTTTAATCTAAGAAATGGAAGCAGCAGGATGTTCAACTGGTAATGCAAAACGTGCGATCATATTCATCAGATTGAGTATATTCACACAACATCCTCATGTGTGTAATTGAATCTTTTAAAAGTTGTAGAAATCTTTTTTGCAAATCCGAGCCACCATTCACCAGATTCGATACATATTCACACAACCTTTTTATGCGTGTCATTGCTTATTTTGGGTTCAATTGGTGATCGAAAATTTAATAGTGCAGGACAGAGACCGGCGCAGAATAAGTGTGGTGCAGGACATAGTACAGAACAAGTGCGGTGCAGTTGTGATTTTGAAAAAAAAACAGGACACACAAACTTTTTGTGTGATTGGTGACCATATAAAAGTACAGGGCAAAACAAAATTTTACCATGATATCCCAAAACATTGGTGGTTTAGGTTTTAAGCTCCTTGTTACTTTGCATGCCTATAAAATTTAGTTATCACATGAGTATATATATATATATATATAATGCTAAATATTTTAACAATTCAATGTATTCTGTATACTTACCGATTCACGTTTTTTCCACCATGAATCGGATGCGTCTATCATACTCATATCTGGATTGATTGAAATCCGAGTAGAAATCATCAGAGTTTTCCACCTCGTATAAGTCTTTTTGAACTCATCAAACTTGTTTTTGAAGAAGATATAACTTATATTCATGGTAATGCGCTATTGAACTTGTCAACCATATATTCTCTACCAGCGAGAGTAGGATTCTTCACCGTGTAATCTCTCGTACCAAGTGTTTCATCGTATAATTTTATCCAAGTTTTTTTCTTGTTTGAAAGTCCATTTATATTTTTTTGGTATTCTACAACTTGTAAAGTATAATGTTACATATTATATCAAAGTTATTATTATAAACTAACAAAATTGCTAAGTTTTTACCCGTATAGATGTTTCCGTGGGAGGAGTTGAACCTTCTGGGGATGATGTGAACTAGGTCTCCTCAAATTACTTGTATTCATTCTCCGATTAGATGACATATCTACATTTATTTGAAATTATTAGCATGGCTAATATTGTTTATATAATAATATAAGTTTTAAAAAATTGGATTTATTAATTATTAAGCAATATCACATCTTTATTTGGATAAATTTCTACACAACCATTACTTATTATAGAATTTGTTTTGGTATACATATCAATTTCGTTCATTCTAGTGATATTAGAGTTCATTTATTTACTTATTTATGTTCCTTTGTGTACTACCCTTATTGATGTTCTCTACCTATTGGAGACGTGCCTTGCTTAATTCAAACACATGCCTATATATAAAAGTTTATTTTTGTTTCAAACGAAATAATATTAAAACATAGAACAACAAGTGATGTATTTGAAGTTTGATTTATTATGGAAGTTTGATTTACCTTTTACTTTGATCAATCTCTCTAGAAGTTTGATTTCTTAGGAAGATAAATGATGTATTTGAATGCATGAAAAATAAGAGAGAAAGGGACATTTATAACACAATTTCGGAATTAAATAATGTATTAGAAAAAAATTATCCATTAGCGGATTTCGAACAAATCCGTTGCAAAAGAACAGAGTTGAAACAGATTCCCGGTCTAATGCAAAAGTACATATTATAATCCATGAATAATTGTTTATTATTATTCTTTTACCCTTCCTGCTTTTCAAAATTTGGTTGATTGGTGAAATAATTTTTTTTTCTTTTTCTTTTAAATTCGCGTCACCAATCAAACACTTTGTAAATCTTGTAGGATTTTAGTATTGGAAGAAGGCAAAGTGATTGTAAAATTATTGAAACATTTTAAAATAGAAAAAGGTAATTACAGACAGCCCCCTCTTATATACTTTTAAAGTATCCTAGGCGAATTATCAGAATTTTCATCTATACTATATTTTAAAGGATCCACGAGACTTTCCTCTAATAAAATATGAATTAAAAAGGCTCAAATTTTTTAAATTATCTTAAATTTAATAATTAACTTGGTTAAAAAGATATTTTCGTCATTTTTCTTAATTTGGGTCCTATTATTATAATAGTTAGGTTAAAAATATTTTTTGAGTCTTTTTTAAAAAAGTTTGGGCCTTTTATTCAATTTTTTCATATTTTTTACAATAGAAAAAAAATTGGATCCTTGTAAATCATGGAGCCTAGGCAAATGCCAATGTTGCTATTCCTAAAGACGGGTCTAACTACACAGGGATAAGAACCTTAATTTAGTAAGAAGCCTGGTGTGAAGGTTGTGTGTGTTTTTGAGTCCTATAATAAAATTGTAGTTAAGTCTGTTCTCGCTGAATTCCACGAACAGAATCTCTGAACCTGTGTTTTACTTCTAATGGTGTGAGGGAATTTTGGGCAGAGTTTTTTGCCTTGCACAAAAACGTTGTAATGTGAAAGTGAATGATGCTCAACTTTATAGAAGAGATCACGACTTGGAGAGACAGTCTTCTTCCAACCTGAGAAGTAGTCAAGAAATTCATGGAGCCAACAATTTGGCCTTTATCTTGGGTTAGTTGGACATTTTTTTTGTTGTTGTCAAATAGCCTACTGGATATTTAATCTTATCAAATTTTTTTTTTTTGTCAACGACAGATTATATTGGGCCACAACTGGCCGGTCCAATAGTCAAATTCCTACATAATGCCTACATTATGTAGGCATGGAAACTCGATCCTGGGTTATGCAAATGTGCTGCTTTAAGTGGACTTACCGTCTGCCACTAGGCTAAATGTCATTTACAATCTTATCAATTAAGATTTAAGTTTTTTTCTAATTAAAACTTAAATTAATTAAAGGTTTTATAAAGCCTTAAACTTACTTTATTGGACCAATACCCACATTCCAAATTCATCTCATTTCCCATTCACTCTTTACCAATCAATTTAAATCTAATATTTTATCTAAAGTGTTAAAATCTAGAATTATTAGTCCAACAAGTCTCAGTTCATGGAAAGGCATAACAAAAGTTTCGTTCTAATTACCATAGAATAAGATACTTAAGGGAACCAATAGATGAACGTGGAGTTGGAGTTTACAGGTTAATGCTTCCAAAAGTACGGAAGAGTTAAATATTAACTTGTTGAAATTACTGAAGCAGCCTGAGGAATAATAACATCTTGTATGGCTGTGAGCTTAGCTCGGCCACCATGTTCTTGCGGCAAAGCATCTAATCCGACCTCATCCTCGAACTTTCTCTGTTCTTCATCATTCGATACTATCACAATCTATACAACAACAAAACAGAAAATTAAGTGCCTGAAGATTGCTTTTGAACCTGTGTAGATAAGATACATCAAGAGAAGTTTAAAAGATCAAACCTTTTCCTGAGTTGCTTTCTCTAGAAAACGGCAGACGAATTTCCAAAGAGTCACGAAGAATCCAGGCATATGCAAGATGTAACACTTTGCAAGGCGTTCTGGGTAGTAAGACTGGAGGACACAATATTCATTTTTAAAAGATGTGACTTTTATTGTGTGCGGGTAATTTCATTGTTTCAGAAAGACAGAAGATGCTTACTTGTAAGAATTGAAAGCCGGTGATCAATCCACGAGCATCAAGGTTCTTGTATGTAATGTTTGACAGATCAATAACTCCTACTATCTTTTCATCTCCTACTTCTTTGCCTTTGATGCCACTGTATCATATAAACCAAAAAAAAATCATGTAATGTAATTTAAGAACCGGAAGATTGGCTTTGTGAAATGTTGAGGTTAAGATATGTGTAAACACCTTGCGATCACTTTGTCTAGCAGATAAACAATGAACTCTGCAACATGAAACGCACAAAAAAGGATTAGTTTATAGATTACTGATCTCAGGTATCAACTGTAAGTTATAAGATGATCAAAGTCACTAAAAGTCAAGGGACATATTATATCCATTAAAACTCAAAGTCTGAAACAAGTGAGAGGTAATAACTCTTGAAGTTAGCTTGATCCTTAGAAGGAAAATGCTTAGAGGTTAGGACAAGCATCAAAGGGTGTCCAGATTTGGTTGGACCCTGAAGACAAATCTTTCTAAAATCCAATTCATCCTTCACTTCTGACTCTGGGATGAATCCAGCTGGAGGAACCATGGAGGCTCTCCACTTTTGCCAATCTACAAACATCTTTGCTGCCTTTTGTGGGTCCATTGATCTTGCCACCAAGAACCTCATCAATGTTGGTTTCTCATATCCCTTTTAAGGAAAATAACAACAACAGCAAAAAGAAAATTATGGATCAGATTTTTCTGATTTTGAGTGCCTTATACTAAACTTTCTCTGCTGTTGGGGCTTCCCACGGAAGGCTCAAACCAAATCAGACGACTCATTTACAATGCGAACCGTTATGGCGAGACTGAGACAGAGTTTTAACAGTCAAAAGTCAGATTTTTCTCAACTTCTAATTAACGAGACAATTGTAAGTGAAACGCATGAAGGAGAGAACCAAACGGCCTGAAGACAAAAGCTTTAGTAATGAAATTAAAGCGTCGAATTTGATTACCTCTGTGGAAGAAGAGAGCTTCTGGACCGATTCTCTCAACTGGGTTAAAGCAAGTTCTTGACTTTCCTCCATGATCTTTGGCTCTCTGATCCTCGGAATTCACAAATTACAGCGAGAGCTAGAGAGAGGTGAGAAAAGAAGAGAAGAGAAGGGAAGAGAGAGATATAGAGAAAGAGAGCCTTTGTGGTACGAAAAAGTCGGTTGAAAAGTAAAGAACTCTGATAGTTAGATGTTGACAGAGACCATAATCAAGACAGAGATATAGGCAAACAGTTACTGGATGGACAGCTGTAAGTAGAAGCTTTCTCTTTGACTTCTTTTGTATTTACTACACTTTGAAACACTACATAGTAAGTACACACAGCTGTAATGATTCCGTAACTTTTATTGTCCTAAATCCCGGATGTTAGGGGTTACGTCAAATACTATAATGAAACCAGGCTCGTTAGAGCACTGAAAAGACTCTTTAAGAGTTTGTAAGTAATAAAATATTAATATTTTTTTTGTTAAAATTTAATTTTTTTTTTTTTTTTTTTTTTATATTATGTTTAATAAAAAATAACATGTGGTAATATGAGTTTCTGAGCTCTAATATATTCTCCCTCATTTCTATAATTTTTTTATTTTTTAAATGTTAAAAATCTGTTTTAGAATATGTTTTGGAGGTGGTCTTGGTTAGATACTTGATTTTAAACAAAAGGATTTAGTTATGATTTTTCAAATAAAATGGCTTTCGCAAATGACATTTAGCTTAGTGGCAGACGGTAAGTCCATTTAAGTCAGTGTATTTGTATAACCCGGGATCGAGTTTCCATGCCTGCATTATGTAGAAATTTGGCTATTAAACCTGCTATTTGTGGTCCAATATAATTTGCCATTGACAAAAAAGCTGAACAGAAAAGTCCTGATTGTGGACCAACATAAAACAACCCGTGGGTCAAATTTAGGTTCATTTTGTATTTTATGTAACGAATGCGACTTCAAAGTATGTCTCAACTGTTCTAAAATAGTATTGAAAAATCGAAGATACACACCAAAAAGTGGAAAAGTTGCGATAGAAATTAGCGACCCAAGAAAACATGAGTTATCGTGCGTGTGTGTGTGGAATATCACCCAAACATATCTATTATAATGCAGTGCCCACACGAACAAACAAATTAACAATATAAAGAATATTTCTTGGCAAACGCTTACTTCCAAGCCACGGCATCAATATCGTCTCTAGCTTGTTTGTACAGCTCAAGCCGTTTCGCTAAGGTTCCTCTTCGTTCCATCAGTTGTGGGTCTTCGTCCAACATCGCTCCCAGCTTCTCCTTCTACACAATTTTTTCATAACACTATTTCCATTTTTGGGCATTTTTCTCTCGAGCAATTCAAAAAAGGGAATTGATATAACTTTACCTCTTTCCTGCCGACTTGAGCATAGAAGAAGTTGAGGAGCGATCTCTTCGCTTCTCTAACTTGGCAGTACACAACAGCTTTGGGAAGAGAGTTTTTTAATGTGTCGCACACCATGTTTATGTATGCACTCACGTTGGATCCTGAGTTATTTCAAAGTCAATAAACAAACATTTGGTATGGTCTCTCGTTTATAGCAAGGAAATTAGAGACACGTACCTATCTTTCTGAAGTGATTATCGGAATAGGGGTCTGCATTTGGTGCTGGGGCATTCCTCTGGTTTGGCTTCTCTTTCTCGGGTTCAAGATGAAGTTTCCTGAAGAACTCAACCGTAAGGTAGCTGGATTCCATGTCCACTAGACGTACAACCGTTTTCCTGCTTTCGTCTCTGAATCTTTCAAGAGCTTCATTTGCAGCAGCTGCTATCTCGCTTGCTAGAGTCGGGAATCGCTTGAGTTCCTGATAAAAGTAAACACAGAATCTTAGGATTGAAATGGAGTAAAAAGCTACAAGGAGCAAATTCTCACAACCAAAGGACTTTTAGCAGTTCTCACCTCTGTTTCTGAAATTGACTTTCTGACGAGCTCTTTCAATACAAAATGCACCTACGTGATATCAAACCGGTGTCAAGACTATCGTCAATTTATTGGAAATTAAATGTCACAAGTAACAAAATCTAGTAAGGTTGTGGAAGCATACTGCATCTACAGTGGCTTCAGCTGGTCCTTTGAAATAGCTTATGGATCCATCAATGAGTCTTCTGTATCCTTGTTCAGGAGCAATAAGATGTGGTTGATAACCATCTGCTTCTGAAACAACCTTCTGAACATTTTTGGTTGAGAGATGTCGATCAAAGGGAAGTTTCTTTAAGGCTGCTGGTAATTGATGGTCGAAAACTCCATATATCCGATCTCCACCAGGTCGTCTGATACAAACAACGTGATAAATGTAAGAACCCCGATTTCACCCGACTTAAATTGTGAAATTATGTAAAGGTTTGTTTGGAAAATGTCTATGAAAAAGTCATTGATTTAAGAACTTTATTCACAATGCGCATCCTTAGTCTATAAACTGATCAGAAGGTAAACGAAGTACAGATCGAATCATTCTACGTCAGCATATTACTCTGGAGAGGCCATTGTCTATTAAGAACATCTCTAGGCTTAAATCCATCTTCCCAATCGCAATAAAATTGTACACCAACAACAGTTCATGAGCTATAGGACTAAGAAGCATAACAGCTAAATCACTTACCCTCCATCCAAATGCTCCTTAAAGACACGATCAAACGCCCGGCAGAGTTCCAAAATTGTGTAAAGTTGGGCCTGGAATCATACATTTACTCAGCAACTACCAGTTTTTTTCTGGAAAAATTCTGGAATCATACATTAAGTGTTTTAAAATTTTACCCCTGAATCTACTGCGATAGGTCTTCCAATTCTATCCAGTTCTGCATTAATCTCATCGATGCTTTTGTTGATTAAAGCAACAATACTGGGTATTTTCTGCCTGATAACAGTCTCTAAGTGCTGACAGAGAGGAGAAAAAAGGTCGAAGAAAGTCAACGCAATGCATTAAAGCTTCAATTCGAATGAGATCCGCGGGAGAAGATACTAAGGGTACCTGAGACAAGAGTTTTGCTAGATATTCTGATCCCATTCGACTGGCCAAGTGCCCATACTCAGGGCTTGTTTCAAAATATTCTCGCTCCTTCCTACGTGCAGCAATCATATCAACCCTCTTATTGATATCAGCCTGTGAACGATTCACAATTCCGACCCAAGGATGTTGCAAACGGTATGACCTTCCCTCGAGAACCTTCATCAAAGTAATTAAGCAGGTAAGTGACTTAGTTGAGACCCTAAAGTGCAGGAATAAAAAAGATCCTTACATCTAAACAATCTGTTCCTTTATCCATGATATCAAGCTTGGTTGCAACTCCAAAAGTCCTTTCGCCTACAGATAGTGTATTAGAAGGTTAGTAAAACATTGCGGAGAGTAAAAACTCTCTACTTACTAGTTGCTAGGAAATTAAATCCGGGTTGTACCTGTAGGATCAACTTCTCTAGCAAGTTTTATAGCATCTGAGGTAGCAATATCTTGATTAGCTGGAGAAATAGCCAATATGATGCAATTTTGGCTGCAGTAAAAAACAAATCACTAGGATAAGCTTCCAAAATTAACATTATAGTGAGTGATAATGATGATCAAATGCACTCTTCTGTTCAACATGGTAGGAATATATGAAAAATTTGCTGAAACCTTCTCAGCAATAGCTTAGAGCATTACTGACCTTCTCAACATATGAGCGGACCATATTTTCAATGTCTTGGACAATACTATCCGGTTGTCCCTCTAAATGAGTGACACTGATGTCAGTGAACAGTTTAAGCACAAGCTACTGAATAAAAGAACCAAGGATATAGCATAATCTCTTACCTACAGCAACCTTCGTCAAACCCGGCAGATCTATGAGTGTCAGATTAACAACTGTAGAGAAAAGTGTAAAGTGAGAAATCCATAATATTATAGTTTACTGTGTTGGTCTTATAAACGCACTACAGTAGTTACAATAGGGATGCATAATATCAAATGTGTTCTTAATCAGTAAGATCTCTAAGCACAAACCATTAGGAGAATATATGCTCAGCTGAATTGGAATGTTTGAGATCTGTTTTGACTTCCCAGTAATGCGATCAGTTTCATCCTCAATTTCTTTTCGCACAGCAGCTGGAAAGAGAAAAACACGTATTAGAGCAACCTAATTTAGTTGATATCATTGTTTCCAGCAATTAGCTTCATATTAACAAACCAAGCAGATATTCATTGATAAGTTGAGTGCCCCATGAATATTCAATCAACCTACCAAAATCAGCAAACTTCTTCTTGGGAGCATGTAGAAATTCAGCGTATTCGGTTGTCCCTTCTTCGGTCTTATGAAGCTGCAACACCAATGGCCTCCTTGTAACGATACCTGATTAATCAAACGTTTTTAGATGGGCACTTCAAGACAATATAAGAAAGAAAGAAAACATACATGATCAATCAGCAAACAGACTGAAAAGGTTTATGGAAAATTGGCATAGTTAAAAGTTAAAATACTAATCACAATCCACTGTAACAGGAAGCTGGTGTGTAGGTTCTTCGACGTACTGAAAACGTTCATGTAACTTAATCCAATTGAAGCAAGAAGAAGCACGAAAATTTTCCGAAAACCTAAATACTACTTGATACCTAATTTCAATATCAAACATCGTATGGAAGATAAAATTGCATAGCGAGAGATCAAAATTACCAGATCCACGAGGCAGAAAATCTCTTCCCACGACACTTTCTAGAACAGAAGATTTTCCGGAACTCTGGTCGAAAAATCAATCAAAACAAGTACATCAGAAACGTAGATATCAAAGTAATGAAAGAGGCGAGAAGTGAGATCGGGTCTAACATACGAAGGGTGTATACATTAATAGAAAGAGATCAAACCTGACCACCAACGACAGCGACGGTTGGGAGAGCTTCCCAAAGCGACATTCCTTCCCCTCCATGATCTCCGAGGACAGTGCAAGCCCTCTGGATTTTGTTAATCAGACCTATCAAACTTTTCATCGTCGCCATTTTCCCTGGAACGTATTAAGATCGAGAGTCCTCTCACCGACACTCAGATCTAGATCCACGAAAATACAAAACGAACAAAGCTTAATGTATTTGAAATTTCCGGTGAGTTAAACTCTCTCGCGACGGTGGAAGAGATCGATGAATCTGGGAAATATAGAAAAGAACCAATGAAGCAGAGAACGGTAATGGAGAACAATTTCAAAACAATAAAGTAGGCCTACTTATTCAAATCTATTGTACTTTTGGACTTAAAAGTGGAAATATATCAAAATCTCACGTCGCGAAACGCGAACCGGTCCAATTATACGGAGCCGGTTCAATTCATTTGGTTATGTTCGTTAAACCAGGTT
>JAKUCM010003389.1:0-18575 GCA_023374145.1 Lepidium sativum
AAACCCTGGGTGGGAGTCACTACATCTGCGACCATTAAGTACTTTGTATGTTAATGATAAGAAGGGATCCAAAATTGTAAATTGATCTTTAGCTATCTATAAGTTAGCATCCCACATTATAAACTACAAATGACCTAAAGTAATATATAAGAGACTCGACTATAATCTTTCTCATTCTGCGATTTTGAGTTGAAAGTCTACCAAAATTATTATTAATATTGTACCAAAGTCTTAGAACATTACATAATAAGTTAAAATGAACCTAGAATAATACATAGTCAAAGTTTGAGGAATTACTAACCCAAATGTGATCCGAGCATTTCTATCTTCTCCTTCTTCCGTTTTCATGTGGATCACATCTTCCACTAACACACCTGTGCTTCTGCTTCCAGGCGAGAGATATCGGATTCTGAAAGGACAATCGCTGAGTGGAGAAAGGCATCTGTTCCTTAATCTACAGACTGTGCTATTGCACGTAACCTTAGTGCTTGTTGTTGATATGGTTGGATCGTAGATATTGAGACTTATCCTCTATTCATACATGTGTAGATGTCTCAATAGATTATCCAAAATATGATCATTAACAATTCAAAAATTGTACATTACCTTGCCTTCGTCGGTCTCCATGCTCCGTACGCAACTAGAATTGCAATTGCACGGTAACCAAAATACATCGCTTCCTGTATCTAAAGCCACCAAGAACCATTGAGCCGGTGTTCCTACCGTCACATTCGCATAATGCAGACTGATCATTAACAATAACAAACATATAAATCAAAGGTCTATATATGTAGTACTAATTGAATAAAAAATAAAAGTTTCTAAACGTTACATACAAGCTAAATTCTTGGGTAGAGTCTCCTGGAGCGAAAGAAATAGTCGTCTCATTGTTGTTAGAGGTTAGCCTGCGACGTGTATCGCGGTGAACCAAAGCTTTGTAGTAATTGAGACTGCCCATTTCAGGCAAGCCATGGCCACCTAGAACGGTCTTAACTTGATCTGAGAATCTGTGATGAATTTCAAAGGATAATGATCCTGAAACAGAACAAACACATCCCAAACTCAGAACACAGAATCCAAACTGAAACATCCATCTCAGCTTCCCACTACTCCAATTCATTCTCTGGTCTTTCTCTCTTCCCATGAATCTAAAATTTAAGAAAATAGAAATTAGGAAGAGATGTGTTGCTTCTTGCTAGTTGAGTTTCTTTTACTACACGAAGTCATCGTCGTCTCCATTAGATGTTTTTTTTGGATGTAAGGAAGAGGGTCAACGTTTTGTCTGGTGCTTGGTCTTTGTCAACGGTTTATAAAATCGTTGATAAATAATATATTGCCAACGAATTTGGCGTCTTTAATCCATTGTCGAACATCAACTCTCATATTTTTAATACACTAAAAATTATTGTATCCCTCATTATTTATTATCAATAGAGAATATCAAATGTACATGACGATATATTAAGTTTTTTGGTGGGATTGTAAATAAAGACGTGGAGGGATGTTTTGTTTGTCACCGGTACAATTATATATGGAAACAAAGGACTATTTTGTCATAATATAAAAATAAGAGGATAGATATGCAAATACCGACAAGAATATGGAAATAGAAACCGTTGACTTCAAATGAGTTCATGTCGCAGGTTTAGTTATATGTGGGACCCGGCTTGGTGATTGTGGTTGTTGTTGATGGTTGAAATGCTCTCAAATAAATTGGTTAGAAACACACAAATTGTTGTTTCATTTTTACAATTGCTAAATCCAATACTACTTGCCGAGGACAGATGATCCAGTGGTATAGTCACTTTACAAATCCTTAAGACACCAGGGATCGAATCTCCTACCTACAATAGTAGGAGGAGATTTAAAAGTCACTACGCTAGTTGACAAAAAAAAAATCCAATACTACTTAAATCGAATCATAAGTCATTTAAGACTTTTAGCTCTACCAATTCCCAAGCATTATGTTACCGGTTTATTTTTCTAATAACTAAGAAACTGCGAACCAGGGGTCTATATATTCTTTTAAGACGACGTTCAAACCATTCAATTTAATTCTCGTTTGAAAAATACATTTTTCTTGAAGGAATTTGAACTCATAGCTTTTTTGTGTTATAGAAAACCATTAAACCAAGATCCACTTGATTTATATTTCCATAGTTACATACAACTAGTTCCATGACTAATTTACTAGTTCCACAAGATTTCAATTATTTAATTACTTTTCAAATAAAATACATAATTAGTAGTAAAATTAACTAGATATATTATTACTTAATTTCTCAATTAAAATTTTTATAGAATATATAATTAATTATAAATAGCAAAGTAAATATATTAATATCAAATATTTCATTAATTAGAATTATATATAATTAAATAAATATTGTTTATATTTATACTTTGATTTATCATAATTTGATTGTTTTCATTTCCTAAAAGAATTTAGAACAACATTTGGTTTTTTATTTGACTCGGGTGAACTTTTAGGTATATGTATCTAATATTATGGGTTCAATCTTTTTTCATTATAAAAAATAAATTAAAAAGTTAGATTTTAGTGTGAGTTTTGACTATAGATCAGTTACAAAAAATTTTATGTTCGATTCTACATTTCTTTACTTTTCTATTAACAGATTTTTTGGTTGAAGTAAAAAGTTTCAGCTGACAATTATTCTAAATTTTTATATTCCGTTGTGGCAGTTTGAGAATTTCATGATTATTTGGAAACACTATTTGCTATTTTTTGTGTGTATGTGACTTAGCCTGAGATATAATTTTTAGTAGTGAAACTGATAGAAAATAGAACTCATGGAACTTACACATACTGACAACTACAACAAGTACCCTTAAAATAAAAGGAAACACAAGTAACGTTTAACATCTTACAATCGAATGTCCTGGCGATAGAGCATCTTCTATGTATATTTATCTATTCATTCAAATAAGTTCCACTAAATGTTTTATCACTAATTAATTATCTTTTTCACTTACTTCTGAATTTCATTTTATATTTATATAACTCATATCAATGCATATCACGTACCCTTTGAACCCTAATTTATCTCTAATCTTAGCATACATGTTATAGTTCAGTTGGGAAAAGAAGCATAAGTTTTATAGAATTAGTTTATGGATGATTTGTTAGATTAAGATGAAAGTAAATGTTAATTATTTAAGTAGAGTAAATGTTTGAAAATTATTACAATAGTTTTTTTAGTTTTATATATACCATTTTCTAATGAGTAAAAAAACGTATTTACTTAAATGACATTAATGAAATTTGCCACGTAAGCGATCAACTCTACCACACTAATGGAATGTAACATAGTAGAGTTAAAGTGTGCTTAGTAGAGTTGACAAAAATTAAAAATCGTGTATAGTAGAGTTAGAATTTCAGCGTAGTAGAGTTGATTTTCATGCTTTAATCAACTCTACTAAACTAGCGGAGTGGAGTTTAATTGTGTGTAGTATAGTTGAGTTGTGATAAAAATCCGTGCATGATAAGAGTTAAGAAGTTTTATTAGTGATAGAGTTAAAGTGTGTTTAGTAGAGTTACTGACATTTGTAGTATAGTTTATTTTGAAAACCTAGCCTACGTTCATAGTAGAGCTTAAATTACGAATTTACACCTCAGTTATTAGCTCATCTACTGCGCACCTAACTGATTCCTCCATAAATGACGCCATTGTAGCTTTCTTGAAGCTCATTTGCTTCTTCCAAGGTCTTCCATTGTTTGGATATATGGATAAGATCATTTTGGTTTGTGGGATTTGAAGTTTTAAAGAAAGTTGATGGATTTTTTTGGTGGACCAGTCCTAAGGGTGTCGGATCATAGGCATTGGTGAAGATTTAAGGCTCGATGAATTTCTGGAGATGGTTTATGCCGATTTTGGTTTGGATGAACAATATCATGAGGTAAAACAAAGCTACATGCCAAATGTAGTCATTCATTCACTACCACAAGATACTCCCCGTGTAATTGTGAGTAACAAAAGAAAATTGCAAGTGTTTGTGAAACAATTTCGTAAAGAAACAATGCGTCTATGTGTCAAAATTTCCACTAGATCTCGTGTTTCATTGACATTCCCTAAAAAAAGGTAATTGTAGTAACGGTAAAGGTAACGGTGACGATAAATTCCATTGTAAATGGGAGAACAATGATGCATCATATAATAGAGTTGACCCTTGGTGTAGTAGAGTTGATCCTTCATCTAGTAGTGTTGATCCTTCGTCTAGTAGAGATGGCCCTTTTAGTAGAGCTGGTCAAAAGTGTGGTGTAGTTGATCCAGTGTTTAGTAAAGGTGGACCAAAGAATGAGTATATTCCGGAAAATGTGAAACACTAAACTAAACATGTTGAGGACAAAGATGTGGAATTCAGATTCGACTGTTGCGATGATATGGATGGCGCAAGCTTAGATGATGAAGATTATATAAGTGTTCATAGAAAATTGAAGGAAGAAGAGAAGAAAAACCTCTCAGAGAAAGCAATGGGGTTGGATTTGAATGTTGAGTATTTGGACATAGAAATGTCAGCACTAGTATTGGTTGTTGGGCAAAGTTACTCATCAAATAAAGAACTCATGACGAGGCTAAAGATTTTTTCTTTCTTACAGAGGTTTGACTTTGATGTTGTTGCTTCATCGAAGACAGTGTTGGATGCGAAATTTGTGTACCAAACTGTTAGTGGAGAGTGTGAGCTTCACATATCGACGATGGTGGTTGTTTATTTATCCGGAGGTATAGGGGAGAACATAGTTGTTTTGTTATAGAGAGATCAGATCGTGCACGACAAGTGTTTACGAAAGTCTTAGGAAGGTTATACATGGAATTTGTTGGTGGAATTAGGCCATCTGTTCTTGCTCGACACGTTGTTAATTTAATGAACAAGCGATTCAGTCTAAAGGTACAAACTTAATATTACGCCATGGTGGAGTTAATCTTCTCTATAGTAGAGTTAAATGTCGGTATAGTGGAGTTAAAAATACGTAGTAGATTTAATGTGGAAGTAGTAGATTTAGACTCCGGTTTGATATGGTGGAGTTATTTTTAAAGTGGTAGAGTTAATGTGGAATTAGTAGAGTTAAGCGCCTTGTAGTAGAGTTAAAATTCTCGTAGTAGAGTTAATCTTCCTTCGTAGTAGAGTTGATGTCGTCATAACTACAATATATGCAGATGAAGTACTGGAAAACACACCGTACTCTAAGCCAAGCACGAGCCTTAGTTACAGGCAGTTCTGAAAGTAGTTTCCCAGAACTTCCGCCGTACTTGTTTGCTATTAGAAGAGCGAATCCTGGAACCCTAATAAAGCTCCAAGTAGACGGGCAAAATAGGTTTAAGTTTCTATTCATCGCCTTCGATGCAAGTATTAAGGGTTTTCGGTACATGAGGAAAGTTGTTGTTGTTGATGGTACATTTTTGCAAGGGAAGTATAAAGGTACTCTACTAACTACTACCATGCAAGACGGTAACTTCAACATATTTCCTATGGCTTTCGGTGTGGTTGATACCGAGAATGACGAATCTTGGGAATGGTTTTTTATACAGCTCAACAGTGTGATCCCTGATGACAGAGAATTTGCCATCATATCAGATAGGCGCAAATCCATTGCTAAAGCCATAAAGAATGTGTACCCACTTTCTTCTCAATGTATTTTCACCTACCACCTACGTAAGAACATTTTGTCAAAATTTAGAGGGGGAAAGCCCTTTAAATTGTTCAAGAAAGTTTTCACTGCTTTTAGGGTTGATGAGTTCAATGTTATACTTGCTCAGATTCAAGCGTTAGATCCAAATGTTCATGCGTACTTCATAAAAGATGACGTGCGGGTGTGGAGTCGAGTTTACTTTCTCGAAAATAGATACAATTTCACTACGTCGAACATTGCAGAATCAATCAACCATGCGTTATCAGAGGCAAGAACTTTCCCTATTGTGCAGCTTGTAGATGCAATTAGGACGATGTTAACACGTTGATTCGCAAAGAGGAAGACGAAGGTCACTCTCACGTCTACTGTTTTAACAACATCTGTTGAGAAGCTCCTAAAGGTAGAGTTAACACTCGTGTAGTAAAGTTAGCACTCCTGTTTATCCATTTGTAATAGAGTTAACACTGCCTTTAGTAGAGTTAGTTCCTTCGTAATAGAGTTAACATTATCTTTATGAGAGTTAGTTCCTTCATAGTAGACTTAACACTTCCTTTAGTAGATTTTATTCCTTCGTAGTAGAGTTAACATCTTATTTGTTAAATGACAGATAAGGGTCGATGAAGGTAGACAGTAAAATGTGCAGGACATAGACGAACACTAGGTTGTTGTTACACGATCTAAATCTTCTCATTGAATCAATTTGACTAAGAAGACGTGTTCTTGCAAGCGGTATAGCGTCAAAAAAATTCCTTGTATGCATGCCATTGTCGTTGCTGTGGCTTGGAGAAAGTCGACAATCGAACTTACGAATCCATACTATCACACGACCTTCCTATACAATATATACTCTGGTAGTATCTTTCCTAGAGATGTTGCAATTCCTGTTATGTTGGATGTGAACCGTAAGGTGTGTAATCTGCCACACTTGCGTCAACAACCAGGGAGACCAAAGAAATCGAGGATAAAGATCTGGTTCGAGTGTTCACAACCTGCTAAACGTCCAAGAAAAGTTTCAGCTTGTTCTAAATGTAAGCAATTAGGTCACAATGCTGGTACATGTCGTGAAAGCATTCATTCTTGAATTGTAAAGTTAACTCTTGTAGAAGACTTTGTACTTATTTAGTATAGTTAACATCGTTATGTCGAGTTAGTTCACGTATGGTCTTTCGAATGGTAGAGCTAATTCTTCTGTGGTAGAGTTAGATCACTTATGGTCTTTCGAATGGTAGAGTTAATTCTTTTTTGGTAGAGTTAGATCGCATATGGTCTTTCGATTGGTAGAGTTAGTTCTTCTGTGGTAGAGTTAGATCAGGTATGATCTTTCGAATGGTAGAGTTAGATCATGTATGATCTTCGAATGGTAGAGTTAATTTGTTGTCAATAATACCCATATACCCTATATATTCATATAAATACTATCGAATAACAAAACCAAGTAATATTGGTCCTTCAAGAGTATTAAAGATCGCATATTTGCGATAACATGTTGTTTTAAAACATGTACGACTATATAAATATACTACTCTAAGATTATATCAAACTAAGACTATACAAATCTGCAAAACTACTACTCTAAGACTATACAAACCAAGACTACACAAACTAATACTATACAAATCTATTATTCCAGTAGTAGGTCTTGGGATGCTGTGATGATGGCTCCCTTATCTAACAATTGCTCCGGTCCTGAATCAGTGTAAGAAATTTTCTCTTCCACCGGAAGTTACTTTATGAATTCAATGGCATATTTTAGCCAAGAGAAGGCGATGTACTTATCACTAAGACCTTGGAAGTTGCACCCGATGGCCAAACACTCAATCATCTTGAGAGTGTATACGCCACAATCGCCTGACTGTTTATTTCGTGGTACGCCCTTAAAAACATGAGAAATTTTATACTGAGTCGCGCTGATGTGCGGACGCATCTCCTCGGCTGAGAAACGCTTAATCATTATTAGAATCATCACAACATATGGCCTACAAAAAAGGAAAAGCATGTATATGAACTCTACTACCCATGTATATATATGAACTCTAATATACGGAAAATGAACTCCAACACAAGGTAAATGAACTCCACTATACATGTATATGAACTTTACTACACATGTATACCTCTACTATACTAAATTTAAGTAACTTACTTGCACGACTCTACCATTGAAGCAGGGATGTTGCAAGTTGGATCGGGATCATATATGTGAACCTTCCCTTCTAATAAATTAACTTCCACGACCACCCAATGGTTGTTGTTAATATTATGAGGGATGTAGATCGTGTCCACGTATCTCATCTACTACTTCTGAGTGGCACAGAAAGTAGGTTGAATGCCCTGGAAGATATCTTTAAACCCATTGGACCATAGGTAGTCGGCCTCATGTTCCTTGAAACAGTGGATCGAGGAAAGCAATGCGAGAACTCATGTATGGGTTGGATTTTGAAACGATCGTTGCCGAAAAAGATTCATCCCGACCGTCATATGCTGTAATAAAAAGAGTAACATAACTCTATCAATCATCAACTTAATTCTACTAGTACTATACATGAAAATAAACTCTATTATAAGGTAAATGAACTCTACTATAAGGTAAATGAACTCTACTACAAGGTAAATGAACTCTACTATAAAGGTAAATGAACTCTACTATAAGGGTAAATGAACTCTACCATACGGGTAAATGAACTCTACTATAAGGTAAATGAACTCTACTATGAAGGTAAATGGACTATACTATAAAGGTAAATGAACTCTACCATACGGGTAAATGAACTCTACTATATTTGAAATGAACTCCACTATAATTGAAATGAACTCTACCATACGGGTAAATGAACTCTACTATATTTGAAATGAACTCCACTATAATTGAAATGAACTCTACCTGGTTCGCAGCGAGTACTCGTACTCGAGTCTCTTTTGGCAACACGTCTTCCATACAGACTACCTCCCCCTATATTTGTTTACCCTTTTCAGGATACTCCACCAGGTTTATGATGCCAAGGTGTGACATTCCCGACTTCATTTTTTTCTCATCGTATGGTACCTTGTCAAGAGGTTCTTCTTTTGACTGTTCTTCTCTCTTTGGATTCCTAACAACCCGTGATAACGGGATGAGAGGGTCGAATGTCTCCTGACTCTCGATAACCCATTTATTCAGCAAAAATATGTAAAAAATGTCAACTCTATTAAACAGCACTATCAACTCTACCAATAAGACTTATTAAACTCATGTTTACCTGGTTGTGTGGGATGGTATGTTTGGTTCTGGCTTGGGACACTTGGATGTCATCGAGGTGAGAATCTGCATTTGTTGGTGTTGTTGTTGGCTTAATTGTATTACACACAACACCTAAAAATGCACTTGGTGTTTTCTCCATGTCCGAGTCCACCAGGCTAAGCCGCTCCCAAAGTGGTGTATGTGAAGAGTAACTCTACTATGCCAGCTTGACAGTTGGTAAAGTTGCTAATAGTGGTAGAGTTCATTTTTATTGTTTGGTAGAGATGTATTGATCACAAGAATTTTTTTGTAGAGTTACACATATCTCGACCAAATCATATATAAGCTCTACCAAAGTTAACAACCCACAACTTTATGTTTATATGTTGTTTGTACAAATATGTATGTAATGTTAACAATTCAATGTTTGTACATAGGGTAAATCAATCAAAGTACATCTCATTCAAATAGAGTCTTACGTACCGATTTAAGATCCACATCTTTTGGGGTAACTTCGTTCTCTGTATTGCCTTCTACTTCTTCTTCACGATTCACAGGTTTAGGAGTTCGATGTGGTGGAGTTGTCTAACCTCCACCCTCATCCCCATTCTCAGCCTTTTTGTTCTCCAGGCTATAAACATGTGGTTGCGCCTTGGTCTCCTCCAGCCTAAGAATCCTCTCAAGCATGGCTGTATTGTGTGAGGTGTTACGCTCCAACCTAAAAACACGATCAACAAGCATGGACATGTCTACCCTGGTTTCCAGCCTGGTCTCCCCCAGACGATATAGATGATCAGTAAACACGTTGTGATAGTGTCTCATCCCTTCGAAAACTTTGGTCAAACCTCTAAGAGTGTCAAGCAATGCACTCGACTCATGTGCCTTCTGCTTTTTCTTTTTAACAACTCTCACCACATCCATCAAGCAAGTAGAGTCATTCATCTCTTTCTTCTGTCTCTTCTCTTCTTTCTTGTGTTTTTTCTCCTCGACCTTCTGTTTTTTCTCCTTATGTTTGACCTCTTCCTTCTTTTTTTTTTCTTTTTTTGCCTTTTTCACCTCCTCATTTGAATGAGCACTACGTTTACTCATCCTCTCCTCGATATAAGCATTTGCCTTCCTCTTATTACTTATGTCCCAGGCGGATTCATCTAGACTGGAGGAAAGTATATCTCCAAGCATGGTGTCCACTTTGGGATCTGCAATATCGTCTGGCCATAGAGACATTATCTCCAGAGATTGTGTAGTCAGCTGCTTAAGATATACCTAGTAGACAAGAATATGCAATTTATTAAACACAAATGAACTGTACTAAACCAGCAATCAACTCTACTACACATAAATGAACTCCACTAAACTGTCAAAATAACTCTACTAAACGTAAATAAATTCTACTACACGTAAATGAACTCTACTACACATAAATGAACTATACTACACGTAAATGAACTCTACTACACATAAATGAACTCTACTACATGTAAATGAACTCTACTACACATAAATGAACTCTACTAAACTGAACTCAACTACACTGAACTCTAGTAGAGTAAAATCAACTCCATTGTACTTGAAAATGAACTCTACTATACGGTAAATGAATTCTATTATACATAAATGAATTTTATCAATCACCTAAACCAACTCTACTATGAAAGCAATTTACCTTTCCATCCTCCGTGTTTTGTTGCTCCAACTTCACAATTTCCTCGGGTTCAATGGCTTGTTTTTTTATTGGTCTCCATCGTAGAATGGGGATGTCACCTCCTCTTTGATCCCCAAATATTTCAGCTAGTATGGGGATAAACTCAAATTTCCATATGAGAAGTGAGTGTACAAACCCATGTAGAGTGTAAGTGCCCTTTTTGTAAGCTGCACTTTTGATCGATTTGATCAAGTTCTTGAAATGCCACTTTTCCCCATGGATGCCTCTCGAACTTCTCAAAATTTGAAACCAACTTCGCATAACTAAAAGGAATCCTACTATTTATGTGACAACCATAAACCTCTACATGCAACACCACTAGAAAGCCTACCATCTTCTTCTTCTCGAAAGACCACCCTCTACATCTCCCCAACACGTCTTTCAACTCTACCCATGTGGGCCTTCACCAACCACTAAACCCATTTCTTTCCAAAGCTCTTTGTGGGCAACATCTGCCACATTAGAAGACTCCTCGAAGTTATCGCAATTAAGCTGCGTGATTTCCGCGAACTCGTGTAGAGAAAACCTCAGGCCGAGACCCAAGGAATACCCACATCTCATACTTCTTTTTAATCAGTAGTTGATGCATCAACAAATATTGTATATGCATCTTTGTAAACGTGTAGTTCGAGTCTGTGAGCTTCAGAAAAACGCCTAGGCAAGAGTTCTCCTTTATGTCTACGTATGCATCATCACCAATACCATTGATCATATTACTGATGTTTCTAAGATTGCAGTAATGGTTAATGTTTTGGTTCTTCATCACCAGTAGACCGTGTCTGAAAAGCTTCTTCGGGTACTTCTTCTTAGCCATATCTAAAGATGAAAACAAACGATAAACATTAAAAATCCAACTCCATTACACGCAAATAAACTATACTACACTACAACATATCTCCACAAAATCATTGTAATCCTCAATCCAACTCTACTACACGGAACCCAACTCTACCAAACGTCAGACTAACTATATTACTCTTCACCCTATAAGCCAACTCTACTACACGGAATCCAACTCTACCACACTACAAGCCAACTCTACCACACTACAACCAAACTTTATCAAACGTCAGACTAACTCTACGACACTACAACCTACCTCTACAAAACGTCAGACTAACTCTACTACACTAAGCATATCTCTACTACACTTCACCCTTACTCTCTCAATCAAAACCCTCACAACTAGTTACGAACTATATAACATTGGCTCAGACCCGGGAAGAACTCTACTTGACAAACACAGAAGAAGAAGATGAAGAACAAAAACCCAAATGTAGCAAAATCGAGAAACCTAATGTCTACGTAAATGACAAACCCAAATGTCGCCGCGAAAAAGAAGAAAAAGAAGAAGAGGAGAAGAAGAAGAAGAAACTTACCTTTGATAAAGAACACGCCAATGAAGATGACGAGTAAGAAGAAGAAGAAGAATAAGACAACGAGTAAGAAGAAAACAACGAAGAAGATAATGAGTAAGACGACGAAGACGATGAGTAAGACGACAAAGAAAATAAAGAGAGGTTAACGACGGTTAAGTTTCTTTTGTTTTGTGAAATTAACTAGAGAAGAAGAAGAAAAGTTACGTTTTTGTTTCAAGGGTGTAATCGTAATTACACCCTTTACTCTTTATTTTTTTAGAACAAAAACTGTTTTGGTAATTAGAGCATTGTTTTATTCTATTTGAGCAATTTTTTCTTAGTTTATTAATATAAAAGTTTAGAACTTGCACATATGAACAAGTACAACTACCCTTATATGTCATAACAAAATGAAACATGAGTCATACGAACGTTCTAAGACAAAAGAAAGCATAACGAACTAAAAAGAGAAACTGTTAACCAATTACTACATTGTAAATAAGTAAATAACATCAAAATCCTATTCAGGTCTCTAATTAACCAAAAAAATAACCTTTCTATCTCCAAGTATATGTCTATAAAGACTGTAGAAACCAATTAGTTTGATATGTCAGTGTATATAGAAATATTGTACTCAAGGAGTGTTTTTTTTTGTTTCTTTCTTTGTGTGTGGATTTGTATATATAGACGATGTAGAGCCAGAAGAAGTGAGATCAAGCCTTGGTTCTAGAGAAATTGGGGAGAAGATCGAGGCAGTGAATGAAATGAAGATCGTGCACAAGAGGATTTCCGGTTCTTCTAGGTGGAGACCCAGCGTACCACATTGATTTTATTGATCCACCTTCTATTGGCTGAACCTGTATGTACCACAGAGTAAGTATATATTCAATTAACATTCAAGTGTCATGCATGCAACTATGCAAGTTAACTTGTGATTAATACTCTATACATTTTTGTTTGAGTGGATCCTTTTAATTCTCACGTGAAGTAATTTTTCGATTACATTCTTACAAAACAATTGACTTTCAAATTTCATATTTTTTGTTAACATTGTGCCACAAATGGTCGGCCCATTAGCCAAGTTCTTGTAAATGCAAGCGGAGAGATTCGATTCCAGAATGTGCAAGTGTACATGCCTCTTGTGGACTTACCACCTGCCACTAGGCCAAATGCCACTTGCACTTTCAAATTTCATTTATATTTAGTTTTTTTCTGTTTAGATCACGTAAAAATTTACAGTGCAATTTTTTTTACATGATATTATATTTTTTTCCAAGAAAATGATGAATAAAATAACAAATGGGACCTATTCATATCAAAAAACCAAAAAAAAAACAAATAGGACCTTGTCGATTACGCTGAGAACGCTGCTTCCTCCCTCTGAACTTTTTTGACTGGACAGGACACAAACATGTATGAGAAACTTACAGAAAAAGTGGAAGATAATATTGACATATAAGACATTATCAGTTTTTTTCTAATAGATTTTAGAAAAAAGAACAAAAATTGTAAACACAAAGGACACACACGGCGTGGCTTAGGGAACATGAGAGAGGTTTGAGGAAGTCGGGAAGAGAAGGACACACACGGCGTGGCTTAGGACAAAGAGGATGCTGCACTTTCGAATTATGTTGCATCTTTCCTATGTATTCTATCTGATCCATATAGAGACAACTAGATTATATGTAATGGATCTTTTTGTTAGCAGGAGCCTCAGAGCACCCACATCAGAGCAGTCACGTGGCGGACCCTGATTGGCTCTGTGATTTAATTTTTTTTTTTCTTAAGAATCCCTAGGGAGTTTTTTGATGTGGATGCTCTCAGAAATAACTAATTAGTATGAATATTTCTATCTGTATAATTCACGTACAAGAAGTACAATGTTAGCTACAAAAAAGAAAACAAAAGGATTTTGTAGTAAAGAGTGACGCCAAATTTGGTAAAGAGATCGTGAGTGAGTGATATTTACATGTGTGGAGTTTATGTTAATCCCTTATTACTTGGTGAAGAGTGAAAGTAGGTTTGTTTTTTATTACTACTACTACTCCTAGTTTTTTTCCTTTTAAATTTTTGTCTTTTGCAAATCATAAAATTGCTAATATTAGTAAGATTATTTGTAAATTAAAAGAAGCTGTGACTTTATAGCTAATATTACATCTTATAATGCACATGTTAAAGTTATTTATAAGATTATTTATAAATTAAAGGTTGTGTTATTGTAATTTTTTTTTAAATGAAAATTTTGAAAATTTTGAAAGTTTCGTTTCTTAGGTTTATGTAATTATGGTTTTCAAAATTATTAAACCACACCAAAACTGATTAGATCAAAACCAATATTGAAAATAAATATTTTTAATGTTAATTTATATGTGTAAAAATGTATTTTATCCAAAATATTTTGTAGTGATATGATATGTGTTTATATATACAAAATAATTGGATCGACAAACTCTGATATATTTTAAATATTATCACGGAGAGTTACCTTGAGAAACAAAACTATTGTGGGTGCAAAATTTATTTAAAACGTTACCATAGTTAGACTGATATATATACATAATAGAAGCATAATTATATATGAAAATTTGTGAAATGTTATAGAAGTCAACAAATACAAATTATTAAAATCAACAAAGAGGTAAAATACAAGAGTAATTAATTATACTTATATATATATATATATATATATGAAGCTCTACATTATTTTGCATCATTTATTATATTCTACAATCCTAAGAAGTAACTAACTTGTATGAGTTTTCTATCTGTAACACACATACAAGATCGAAGTACAAACGTTATCTAAAAACGAAAGGATTTTGTAATGATGAGTGACGCCAAATTTGGTAATTCTATACAAAACATTTTGAGAAATCGTGAGTAATATTTACATGTGTGGAGTTTATGTTTATCTTTTAGTTTATTGGTGAAGAGTGAAAGTAGGTTTGGTTTCTTGATTAGTACTATTCTTCGTCTTATAGCTTATAGTAAGCCGAGACGTACTAAGATTTATGTAACTTTATCATGTATAATGCACATGATATAGTTATTTCTAAGATTATTTGTAAATTAAAAGGTTGTGTTATTGTATTTTAAAACAAAATTACGAAAATTTTGAGTATTTTGCTTTCTAAGGTTTATGTTTATAGCAAGTGGCATTTACCTTAGTGGCAGGTGATAAGTTCACAAGAGGCATGCACACTTGCACATTCTGGGATCGAGTCCCCCCGCTTGTATTTGCAAAAATTTGGCTAATAGGCCGGCCATTTGTGGCTCAATGTTGACAAAAACAAAAGGTTTATGTTTATATGGTTCTAAAAATTATTATTCGAATCGAACAAAAATTGATAGGATCCAAACCGAGATCGAAACTAAATATTTTCAATGTTAAATCATCAATCTAATAACAATTCTGAGATATATCTAAAGTACATTCATAAAGGGAAGATATAGAATAAAAACGAAAGGCATGATGAAGAGAAGAAAAGAAGAAGCAAGAGGATAAACATAGTCATGAAACCAAGTCAAGAATCCACATGGATATAATAGTTGAAAACGAATCTAAAATAAGGAAACTGGACTTGTGTCGATGCGACCTTCCTCCGCACAAAGACACTGATGATTGATTGATCACTCAAAGTCCCATTGGTTCTCTCTGCGAACCTCCTCTTCTTCCTCAGCTGTGAAGTCATTCTTAATGTTGAAGATTGTGCGAATCTCTTCTGGGAGTTTTACCTTTGATCATATCAGCCACTATCTGGCATGTAAGGTCAAAGAGGTTCTTGATGTTAAGATAATTAGCAGCCAGAACGAGTTCGAAAAGCGTGGCTTGATCCATCTTCATAAACTCAGCGTCCCAAGTCTTGAGTTCTTCATCAGATAAACCACCATCGACGCCCTCGCTCTTAGCCGCAGCAGCGTCAACGTGCTTTTTGCAATACTCGATCACCTTCGCAAGGATCTTGCTTGTGACGTTTGGAAGTGGGACTCTGTTTTCGACGCAATCGTCTTCAACCATATGAGCTATGGTCTGCGACTCGAGAGCAACCACCTCTTCAAAACAATCTTCTTTGATGACATCTTTGTGGAAAATTGAGGGAGAAGATTTGGAGAGATTTTGATTTGTGAGAGGAACTTTGAGAAGCGATAGCGAGCTAGGTTATTTATAAGTTTAATATTTCCTTATGTATTTGAGAATTACCTTTCTTTATCACTTTAACATTGTTAATTACCTTTCTATATTTTTTTGTTGTCAATTTTCTAATTTTTAAACACTCCACTATTCATAGATGGTCTAATTGATTTATCCCATAATTATCTAGATATGAAATTATAGATTCAAATTCCATTTTAGTCCATTTTGAAGAATAGAGTCTTGTTATCGATCCAATTATTACTAACGGACAAAGAAAAAAAATACTCGCACTATTTCCCTTTTTCCTTTTTGTTTTTGTTTTAACCTATACTTAATAAATTATTTTCTTTTATAATTTCAAATTTTGTACATTTCTTTGATTATTTTCGGTTTGTGTATGAACATTTAATATTAGCTATAGTATAATGATATACATGTAAAATATTCATGATATAATTCAAAGTAATGATCTAGTTTTAATATAACAATATAGTAAAATAACTAAACGTATAATATAATATTAATTTACAATTTATAAGTTTCAGATTATTAGTTAAGTAATAATTTTTTATTTAAAATAGCTTTTTTTGTATCCCTACCAAATTTCTTTCATGAAAATTTTGCAAATAATTTATATATGATAATTAACATTATTAATTTTTATGTCATATTTATAAAAATTAATTCTTGTATTCAATCTTATAGTGAATGTTTATTTATAATTTACAAACATGGTTAATAAATTATAAAGTACAAGACAATACAAAAAACCAACAAAATTTAATACAACTAAACAAATTTATAGATTTTGGTATATTAAACCAAAAATGGAGACTATCCAAACCATTATATATATGGTTTAAATATGGTAGATATTTTTCATAAATTGAAAAACCAAAAAACCATATAAATGACACAAGTAAAAACAATTTATATAAGAAAATTTTAATGTATCAAAACCTAAATCAACCAAATTCAAAAAATATATTTTATATACAATAGAAATCATCATTATATACCAATTTAGGATATCTTAAATATATATAAAATTAATTAAATTATATATACAAATCAAATCATAAAAAATATAAATATTATAAATTAATAAAAATAACATATAAATTTTCACCAAAAAAATATATCTTATGGGTCATTATGTCTAAGAGAAGCAGAGAGAAAAGGGCCATAATAATTTGAGAAATATGATGGGATTAAAAGGGGAAAAATGTGAAGGGGATAGAAGAAGAAAGAAGCACATGGGAGAAGTGAAGTGCAGGTCAGGTGCAGGTGGAGATGTATCTACACACGTATGTCTCTTTTAGACAGCTAACCTTTGCTTATGTCATCTCTTCACGTGTCTCTCTTTCAATCACCAATCTTCTTCTCTTCCCATCGACCACACTTGTCTCTCTTTCATTTTCATGATTTCTCTTACGGCTCCAACTTCTAAGGAATGACTCGGAGTTTTGGGGTTATTTGTTACCAGAGATTTGTTAGTGGACAGAAATTATGATTTCAGAAAGATATAGGACCGTTTTGGGAAATTAAAAGAGGTAAGAAAAGTCAATTAGAAGATAAAAGAAGGGTTTAGGTTTAGAAAATCTGATCTAGTACTTGGGATTGGATTGTCTGGTTAGAAGCAGTGGAGCCCTTTTCCTTTCTTTCTTCTCTTTGCCTTCCTCTGGAAGACAAGGTCGACGCTTAAGCTTTTTCCTTTTTTTCTTTTGGATCTGATTCAGATCCATCGCTCTTTCTTTCCCAGTTTCTTTATTTTGTCTTCTACCTGTAACTCTACTATTCATATGTTTTTTGGACCCTTTCTCTCATTTACTAAACCCTCAAAATCTCTTGTGTAGATTAAGATTGCTTCTGATTGAAATTTCTTTGATGTGTATCTGTTGACTACAAAATTCTGGGAGTCACTTCTTTCTCCTGTTACATCTGCTTCTGCAGAATAATCTATCAGGTACTGATTTTTCTGAGTTTGAAAAAGTTTGGATTTTTCTCTGATCCCTGTTAAAGATATGATTCCCTTTTGCTCATCTGATCCATCATCCAATTGGGTTTGCAGATTCTCGAGTTAAAATTTTGGTTTTTGATTTTCATTTTCACTCAGCCAAGCCTCGCTACGAGTTGAGAGCTTTCAGATTCTATTAAGACTATAAAATTATTGTGGTTGTTCAGATCCTTACTTTGAACTTCTTTTGATTGCAGATTATTAAAGATATAATCGTTTCCACTTTGTTTGTTCTGTATCCCTTTGACGGATGTGGAGGAAAAAAAGGGTTGCCCTGATGAGATGAGGGATGTTATCAACATTAATGAAACTCTTGAGTGCTTGTTTGTGGCCGTCTTCCTCTGGCAAAAACTCTGATTCGCAAGGAAAACAAGATGGATTGCTCTGGTATAAAGACTCTGGTCAGCATGTCGTTGGTGAATTTTCCATGGCAGTCGTTCAAGCCAACAACTTGCTGGAGGATCAGAGTCAAGTTGAGTCTGGTCCTTTGAGTACT
>JAKUCM010003390.1:0-25597 GCA_023374145.1 Lepidium sativum
CCTCTTCTTGTTTCATAGTCGACCTAACTCTACCATGCCTTGAAGTTAGTCTACCAAACGAAGACTCAGATTAATCAAAGGAAGACTCTCATTTAGGTTCAAAGCTTCTACATTCTTCCATAGCTACAATAGATCGCGTCGATATCTTTCACTCAAACACAAATTAGTTCTTTTGAAAATTATTGCAACATACCCACGCAGTTTCCTCTTGTTGGTATAAAATACAAGAGGTGTATCTTGTAGTAGTGATTGTATGAGTTCATTTGAGATGTAGCTCAGTTTTACCTTATAGATTTATTGATTTGGATCAAAATCTTCATGCACCATCCGCACAAACTCATCATAACGTACATCTTCACTTACTTCCATAATTTTACAACCAAGAGAAGTATCGAGTGAAAAAACCCCCAATTATTTTGGTTGAATATTCAACATCTACAAACTAAGATGATTTGATCCATAGATCCAATAACAAAAAAAAGCTCAAAAGATAAGAAATGATATCAAGCAACAAAGGTGATTTGACCTTGTCTCAAGAATATGTCTTCAACCTTGTCTCAAGATCGTCTTTTGTGGGATATATTTGACCAACAACTAATTAGTAACCTCATTTCAAGTTCTAAATATTCAGTATCAAATTTTGAATCTCTCTTCTTAAAAGCTAAATTTCTATTTTCTTCTTCCTCTTCTTGTTTCATAGTCGACCCTAACTCTACCATGCCTTGAAGTTAGTCTACCAAACGAAGACCCAGATTAATCAAAGGAAGACTCTCATTTAGGCTCAAAGCTTCTACATTCTTCTATAGCTACAATAGATCGCGTCGATATCTTTCACTCAAAGACGAATTACTTCTTTTGAAAATTATTGCACATACCCACGCAGTTTCCTCTTGTTGGTATAAAATACAGGAGGTGTATCTTGTAGTAGTGATTGTATGAGTTCATTTGAGATGTAGCTCAGTTTTACCTTATAGATTTATTGATTTAGATCAAAATCTTCATGCACCATCCGCATAAACTCATCATAACGTATATCTTCACTCACTTCCATAATTTTACAACCAAGAGAAGTATCCAGTGAAAAAACCCCAATTATTTTGGTTGAATATTCAACAGCTACAAACTAAGATGATTTGATCCCTAGATCCAATAACATAAAAATGCTCAAAAGATAAGAAATGAGATCAAGCAACAATGGTGATTTGACCTTGTCTCAAGAATATATCTTCAACCTTGTCTTTAGATCGTCTTTTGTGGGATATATTTGACCAACAACTAATTAGTAACCTCATTTCAAGTTATAAATAATCAGTATCAAAATTTGAATCTCTCTTCTTAAAAGCTAAATTTCTATTTTCTTCTTCCTCTTCTTGTTTCATAGTCGACCTAACTCTACCATGCCTTGAAGTTAGTCTACCAAACGAAGACTCAGATTAATCAAAGAAGACTCTCATTTAGGTTCAAAGCTTCTACATTCTTCCATAGCTACAATAGATCGCGTCGATATCTTTCACTCAAACACAAATTAGTTCTTTTGAAAATTATTGCAACATACCCACGCAGTTTCCTCTTGTTGGTATAAAATACAAGAGGTGTATCTTGTAGTAGTGATTGTATGAGTTCATTTGAGATGTAGCTCAGTTTTACCTTATAGATTTATTGATTTGGATCAAAATCTTCATGCACCATCCGCACAAACTCATCATAACGTACATCTTCACTTTACTTCCATAATTTTACAACCAAGAGAAGTATCGAGTGAAAAAACCCCAATTATTTTGGTTGAATATTCAACATCTACAAACTAAGATGATTTGATCCATAGATCCAATAACAAAAAAAAGCTCAAAAGATAAGAAATGATATCAAGCAACAAAGGTGATTTGACCTTGTCTCAAGAATATGTCTTCAACCTTGTCTCAAGATCGTCTTTTGTGGGATATATTTGACCAACAACTAATTAGTAACCTCATTTCTAGTTCTAAATATTCAGTATCAAACTTTGAATCTCTCTTCTTAAAAGCTAAATTTCTATTTTCTTCTTCCTCTTCTTGTTTCATAGTCGACCTAACTCTACCATGCCTTGAAGTTAGTCTACCAAACGAAGACTCAGATTAATCAAAGGAAGACTCTCATTTAGGTTCAAAGCTTCTACATTCTTCCATAGCTACAATAGATCGCGTCGATATCTTTCACTCAAACACAAATTAGTTCTTTTGAAAATTATTGCAACATACCCACGCAGTTTCCTCTTGTTGGTATAAAATACAAGAGGTGTATCTTGTAGTAGTGATTGTATGAGTTCATTTGAGATGTAGCTCAGTTTTACCTTATAGATTTATTGATTTGGATCAAAATCTTCATGCACCATCCGCACAAACTCATCATAACGTACATCTTCACTTACTTCCATAATTTTACAACCAAGAGAAGTATCGAGTGAAAAAAACCCCAATTATTTTGGTTGAATATTCAACATCTACAAACTAAGATGATTTGATCCATAGATCCAATAACAAAAAAAAGCTCAAAAGATAAGAAATGATATCAAGCAACAAAGGTGATTTGACCTTGTCTCAAGAATATGTCTTCAACCTTGTCTCAAGATCGTCTTTTGTGGGATATATTTGACCAACAACTAATTAGTAACCTCATTTCTAGTTCTAAATATTCAGTATCAAACTTTGAATCTCTCTTCTTAAAAGCTAAATTTCTATTTTCTTCTTCCTCTTCTTGTTTCATAGTCGACCTAACTCTACCATGCCTTGAAGTTAGTCTACCAAACGAAGTCTCAGATTAATCAAAGGAAGACTCTCATTTAGGTTCAAAGCTTCTACATTCTTCCATAGCTACAATAGATCGCGTCGATATCTTTCACTCAAAGACAAATTACTTCTTTTGAAAATTATTGCAACATACCCACGCAGTTTCCTCTTGTTGGTATAAAATACAAGAGGTGTATCTTGTAGTAGTGATTGTATGAGTTCATTTGAGATGTAGCTCAGTTTTACCTTATAGATTTATTGATTTGGATCAAAATCTTCATGCACCATCCGCACAAACTCATCATAACGTACATCTTCACTCACTTCCATAATTTTACAACCAAGAGAAGTATCCAGTGAAAAAACCCCAATTATTTTGGTTGAATATTCAACATCTACAAACTAAGATGATTTGATCCCTAGATCCAATACCATAAAAAACCTCAAAAGATAAGAAATGAGATCAAGCAACAATGGTGATTTGACCTTGTCTCAAGAATATGTCTTCAACCTTGTCTCAAGATCGTCTTTTGTGGGATATAATTGACCAACAACTAATTAGTAACCTCATTTCAAGTTCTAAATATTCAGTATCAAATTTTGAATCTCTCTTCTTAAAAGCTAAATTTCTATTTTCTTCTTCCTCTTCTTGTTTCATAGTCGACCTAACTCTACCATGCCTTGAAGTTAGTCTACCAAACGAAGACTCAGATTAATCAAAGGAAGACTCTCATTTAGGTTCAAAGCTTCTACATTCTTCCATAGCTACAATAGATCGCGTCGATATCTTTCACTCAAAGACAAATTACTTCTTTTGAAAATTATTGCAACATACCCACGCAGTTTCCTCTTGTTGGTATAAAATACAGGAGGTGTATCTTGTAGTAGTGATTGTATGAGTTCATTTGAGATGTAGCTCAGTTTTACCTTATAGATTTATTGATTTGGATCAAAATCTTCATGCACCATCCGCACAAACTCATCATAACGTACATCTTCACTCACTTCCATAATTTTACAACCAAGAGAAGTATCGAGTGAAAAAACCCCAATTATTTTCGTTGAATATTCAACATCTACAAACTAAGATGATTTGATCCATAGATCTAATAACAAAAAAAGCTCAAAAGATAAGAAATGATATCAAGCAACAAAGGTGATTTGACCTTGTCTCAAGAATATGTCTTCAACCTTGTCTCAAGATCTTCTTTTGTGGAATATATTTGACCAACAACTAATTAGTAACCTCATTTCAAGTTCTTCAGTATCAAAATTTGAATCTCTCTTCTTAAAAGCTAAATTTCTATTTTCTTCTTCCTCTTCTTGTTTCATAGTCGACCTAACTCTACCATGCCTTGAAGTTAGTCTACCAAACGAAGACTCAGATTAATCAAAGGAAGACTCTCATTTAGGTTCAAAGCTTCTACATTCTTCCATAGCTACAATAGATCGCGTCGATATCTTTCACTCAAAGACAAATTACTTCTTTTGAAAATTATTGCAACATACCCCACGCAGTTTCCTCTTGTTGGTATAAAATACAAGAGGTGTATCTTGTAGTAGTGATTGTATGAGTTCATTTGAGATGTAGCTCAGTTTTACCTTATAGATTTATTGATTTGGATCAAAATCTTCATGCACCATCCACACAAACTCATCATAACGTACATCTTCACTCACTTCCATAATTTTACAACCAAGAGAAGTATCGAGTGAAAAAACCCCAATTATTTTGGTTGAATATTCAACATCTACAAACTAAGATGATTTGATCCATAGATCCAATAACAAAAAAAAGCTCAAAAGATAAGAAATGATATCAAGCAACAAAGGTGATTTGACCTTGTCTCAAGAATATGTCTTCAACCTTGTCTCAAGATCGTCTTTTGTGGGATATAATTGACCAACAACTAATTAGTAACCTCATTTCAAGTTCTAAATATTCAGTATCAAATTTTGAATCTCTCTTCTTAAAAGCTAAATTTCTATTTTCTTCTTCCTCTTCTTGTTTCATAGTCGACCTAACTCTACCATGCCTTGAAGTTAGGTCTACCAAACGAAGACTCAGATTAATCAAAGGAAGACTCTCATTTAGGTTCAAAGCTTCTACATTCTTCCATAGCTACAATAGATCGCGTCGATATCTTTCACTCAAAGACAAATTACTTCTTTTGAAAATTATTGCAACATACCCACGCAGTTTCCTCTTGTTGGTATAAAATACAGGAGGTGTATCTTGTAGTAGTGATTGTATGAGTTCATTTGAGATGTAGCTCAGTTTTACCCTTATAGATTTATTGATTTGGATCAAAATCTTCATGCACCATCCCGCACAAACTCATCATAACGTACATCTTCACTCACTTCCATAATTTTACAACCAAGAGAAGTATCCAGTGAAAAAACCCCAATTATTTTGGTTGAATATTCAACATCTACAAACTAAGATGATTTGATCCATAGATCCAATAACAAAAAAAGCTCAAAAGATAAGAAATGATATAAGGCAACAAAGGTGATTTGACCTTGTCTCAAGAATATGTCTTCAACCTTGTCTCAAGATCGTCTTTTGTGGGATATATTTGACCAACAACTAATTAGTAACCTCATTTCAAGTGATAAATAATCAGTATCAAAATTTGAATCTCTCTTCTTAAAAGCTAAATTTCTATTTTCTTCTTCCTCTTCTTGTTTCATAGTCGACCTAACTCTACCATGCCTTGAAGTTAGTCTACCAAACGAAGACTCAGATTAATCAAAGGAAGACTCTCATTTAGGTTCAAAGCTTCTACATTCTTCCATAGCTACAATAGATCGCGTCGATATCTTTCACTCAAAGACAAATTACTTCTTTTGAAAATTATTGCAACATACCCACGCAGTTTCCTCTTGTTGGTATAAAATACAAGAGGTGTATCTTGTAGTAGTGATTGTATGAGTTCATTTGAGATGTTGCTCAGTTTTACCTTATAGATTTATTGATTTGGATCAAAATCTTCATGCACCATCCACACAAACTCATCATAACGTACATCTTCACTCACTTCCATAATTTTACAACCAAGAGAAGTATCGAGTGAAAAAACCCCAATTATTTTGGTTGAATATTCAACATCTACAAACTAAGATGATTTGATCCATAGATCCAATAACAAAAAAAAGCTCAAAAGATAAGAAATGATATCAAGCAACAATGGTGATTTGACCTTGTCTCAAGAATATGTCTTCAACCTTGTCTCAAGATCGTCTTTTGTGGGATATAATTGACCAACAACTAATTAGTAACCTCATTTCAAGTTCTAAAATATTCAGTATCAAATTTTGAATCTCTCTTCTTAAAAGCTAAATTTCTATTTTCTTCTTCCTCTTCTTGTTTCATAGTCGACCTAACTCTACCATGCCTTGAAGTTAGTCTACCAAACGAAGACTCAGATTAATCAAAGGAAGACTCTCATTTAGGTTCAAAGATTCTACATTCTTCCATAGCTACAATAGATCGCGGTCGATATCTTTCACTCAAAGACAAATTACTTCTTTTGAAAATTATTGCAACATACCCACGCAGTTTCCTCTTGTTGGTATAAAATACAAGAGGTGTATCTTGTAGTAGTGATTGTATGAGTTCATTTGAGATGTAGCTCAGTTTTACCTTATAGATTTATTGATTTGGATCAAAATCTTCATGCACCATCCACACAAACTCATCATAACGTACATCTTCACTCACTTCCATAATTTTACAACCAAGAGAAGTATCGAGTGAAAAA
This sequence comes from Lepidium sativum, assembly GCA_023374145.1. NCBI lineage: Eukaryota > Viridiplantae > Streptophyta > Magnoliopsida > Brassicales > Brassicaceae > Lepidium > Lepidium sativum. Next base: position 6,533 of record JAKUCM010003390.1, read on the forward strand.
ACCCCAATTATTTTGGTTGAATATTCAACATCTACAAACTAAGATGATTTGATCCATAGATCCAATAACAAAAAAAAGCTCAAAAGATAAGAAATGATATCAAGCAACAATGGTGATTTGACCTTTGTCTCAAGAATATGTCTTCAACCTTGTCTCAAGATCGTCTTTTGTGGGATATAATTGACCAACAACTAATTAGTAACCTCATTTCAAGTTCTAAATATTCAGTATCAAATTTTGAATCTCTCTTCTTAAAAGCTAAATTTCTATTTTCTTCTTCCTCTTCTTGTTTCATAGTCGACCTAACTCTACCATGCCTTGAAGTTAGTCTACCAAACGAAGACTCAGATTAATCAAAGGAAGACTCTCATTTAGGTTCAAAGCTTCTACATTCTTCCATAGCTACAATAGATCGCGTCGATATCTTTCACTCAAAGACAAATTACTTCTTTTGAAAATTATTGGCAACATACCCACGCAGTTTCCTCTTGTTGGTATAAAATACAGGAGGTGTATCTTGTAGTAGTGATTGTATGAGTTCATTTGAGATGTAGCTCAGTTTTACCTTATAGATTTATTGATTTGGATCAAAATCTTCATGCACCATCCGCACAAACTCATCATAACGTACATCTTCACTCACTTCCATAATTTTACAACCAAGAGAAGTATCGAGTGAAAAAACCCCAATTATTTTGGTTGAATATTCAACAGCTACAAACTAAGATGATTTGATCCCTAGATCCAATAACAATAAAAAAGCTCAAAAGATAAGAAATGATATCAAGCAACAAAGGTTGATTTGACCTTGTCTCAAGAATATGTCTTCAACCTTGTCTCAAGATCTTCTTTTGTGGGATATATTTGACCAAAAACTAATTAGTAACCTCATTTCGAGTGATAAATAATCAGTATCAAAATTTGAATCTCTCTTCTTAAAAGCTAAATTTCTATTTTCTTCTTCCTCTTCTTGTTTCATAGTCGACCTAACTCTACCATGCCTTGAAGTTAGTCTACCAAACGAAGACTCACATTAATCAAAGGAAGACTCTCATTTAGGTTCAAAGCTTCTACATTCTTCCATAGCTACAATAGATCGCGTCGATATCTTTCACTCAAAGACAAATTACTTCTTTTGAAAATTATTGCAACATACCCACGCAGTTTCCTCTTGTTGGTATAAAATACAAGAGGTGTATCTTGTAGTAGTGATTGTATGAGTTCATTTGAGATGTAGCTCAGTTTTACCTTATAGATTTATTGATTTGGATCAAAATCTTCATGCACCAACCACACAAACTCATCATAACGTACATCTTCACTCACTTCCATAATTTTACAACCAAGAGAAGTATCGAGTTAAAAAACCCCAATTATTTTGGTTGAATATTCAACATCTACAAACTAAGATGATTTGATCCATAGATCCAATAACAAAAAAAAGCTCAAAAGATAAGAAATGATATCAAGCAACAAAGGTGATTTGACCTTGTCTCAAGAATATGTCTTCAACCTTGTCTCAAGATCGTCTTTTGTGGGATATAATTGACCAACAACTAATTAGTAACCTCATTTCAAGTTCTAAATATTCAGTATCAAATTTTGAATCTCTCTTCTTAAAAGCTAAATTTCTATTTTCTTCTTCCTCTTCTTGTTTCATAGTCGACCTAACTCTACCATGCCTTGAAGTTAGTCTACCAAACGAAGACTCAGATTAATCAAAGGAAGACTCTCATTTAGGTTCAAAGCTTCTACATTCTTCCATAGCTACAATAGATCGCGTCGATATCTTTCACTCAAAGACAAATTACTTCTTTTGAAAATTATTGCAACATACCCACGCAGTTTCCTCTTGTTGGTATAAAATACAGGAGGTGTATCTTGTAGTAGTGATTGTATGAGTTCATTTGAGATGTAGCTCAGTTTTACCTTATAGATTTATTGATTTGGATCAAAATCTTCATGCACCATCCGCACAAACTCATCATAACGTACATCTTCACTCACTTCCATAATTTTACAACCAAGAGAAGTATCGAGTGAAAAAACCCCAATTATTTTGGTTGAATATTCAACATCTACAAACTAAGATGATTTGATCCATAGATCCAATAACAAAAAAAGCTCAAAAGATAAGAAATGATATAAGGCAACAAAGGTGATTTGACCTTGTCTCAAGAATATGTCTTCAACCTTGTCTCAAGATCGTCTTTTGTGGGATATAATTGACCAACAACTAATTAGTAACCTCATTTCAAGTTCTAAATATTCAGTATCAAATTTTGAATCTCTCTTCTTAAAAGCTAAATTTCTATTTTCTTCTTCCTCTTCTTGTTTCATAGTCGACCTAACTCTACCATGCCTTGAAGTTAGTCTACCAAACGAAGACTCAGATTAATCAAAGGAAGACTCTCATTTAGGTTCAAAGCTTCTACATTCTTCCATAGCTACAATAGATCGCGTCGATATCTTTCACTCAAAGACAAATTACTTCTTTTGAAAATTATTGCAACATACCCACGCAGTTTCCTCTTGTTGGTATAAAATACAAGAGGTGTATCTTGTAGTAGTGATTGTATGAGTTCATTTGAGATGTAGCTCAGTTTTACCTTATAGATTTATTGATTTGGATCAAAATCTTCATGTACCATCCACACAAACTCATCATAACGTACATCTTCACTCACTTCCATAATTTTACAACCAAGAGAAGTATCGAGTGAAAAAACCCCAATTATTTTGGTTGAATATTCAACATCTACAAACTAAGATGATTTGATCCATAGATCCAATAACAAAAAAAAGCTCAAAAGATAAGAAATGATATCAAGCAACAATGGTGATTTGACCTTGTCTCAAGAATATGTCTTCAACCTTGTCTCAAGATCGTCTTTTGTGGGATATAATTGACCAACAACTAATTAGTAACCTCATTTCAAGTTCTAAATATTCAGTATCAAATTTTGAATCTCTCTTCTTAAAAGCTAAATTTCTATTTTCTTCTTCCTCTTCTTGTTTCATAGTCGACCTAACTCTACCATGCCTTGAAGTTAGTCTACCAAACGAAGACTCAGATTAATCAAAGGAAGACTCTCATTTAAGTTCAAAGCTTCTACATTCTTCCATAGCTACAATAGATCGCGTCGATATCTTTCACTCAAAGACAAATTACTTCTTTTGAAAATTATTGCAACATACCCACGCAGTTTCCTCTTGTTGGTATAAAATACAGGAGGTGTATCTTGTAGTAGTGATTGTATGAGTTCATTTGAGATGTAGCTCAGTTTTACCTTATAGATTTATTGATTTGGATCAAAATCTTCATGCACCATCCGCACAAACACATCATAACGTACATCTTCACTCACTTCCATAATTTTACAACCAAGAGAAGTATTGAGTGAAAAAACCCCAATTATTTTGGTTGAATATTCAACATCTACAAACTAAGATGATTTGATCCATAGATCCAATAACAAAAAAAGCTCAAAAGATAAGAAATGATATAAGGCAACAAAGGTGATTTGACCTTGTCTCAAGAATATGTCTTCAACCTTGTCTCAAGATCGTCTTTTGTGGGATATATTTGACCAAAAACTAATTAGTAACCTCATTTCGAGTGATAAATAATCAGTATCAAAATTTGAATCTCTCTTCTTAAAAGCTAAATTTCTATTTTCTTCTTCCTCTTCTTGTTTCATAGTCGACCTAACTCTACCATGCCTTGAAGTTAGTCTACCAAACGAAGACTCACATTAATCAAAGGAAGACTCTCATTTAGGTTCAAAGCTTCTACATTCTTCCATAGCTACAATAGATCGCGTCGATATCTTTCACTCAAAGACAAATTACTTCTTTTGAAAATTATTGCAACATACCCACGCAGTTTCCTCTTGTTGGTATAAAATACAAGAGGTGTATCTTGTAGTAGTGATTGTATGAGTTCATTTGAGATGTAGCTCAGTTTTACCTTATAGATTTATTGATTTGGATCAAAATCTTCATGCACCAACCACACAAACTCATCATAACGTACATCTTCACTCACTTCCATAATTTTACAACCAAGAGAAGTATCGAGTGAAAAAACCCCAATTATTTTGGTTGAATATTCAACATCTACAAACTAAGATGATTTGATCCATAGATCCAATAACAAAAAAAAGCTCAAAAGATAAGAAATGATATCAAGCAACAAAGGTGATTTGACCTTGTCTCAAGAATATGTCTTCAACCTTGTCTCAAGATCGTCTTTTGTGGGATATAATTGACCAACAACTAATTAGTAACCTCATTTCAAGTTCTAAATATTCAGTATCAAATTTTGAATCTCTCTTCTTAAAAGCTAAATTTCTATTTTCTTCTTCCTCTTCTTGTTTCATAGTCGACCTAACTCTACCATGCCTTGAAGTTAGTCTACCAAACGAAGACTCAGATTAATCAAAGGAAGACTCTCATTTAGGTTCAAAGCTTCTACATTCTTCCATAGCTACAATAGATCGCGTCGATATCTTTCACTCAAAGACAAATTACTTCTTTTGAAAATTATTGCAACATACCCACGCAGTTTCCTCTTGTTTGTATAAAATACAGGAGGTGTATCTTGTAGTAGTGATTGTATGAGTTCATTTGAGATGTAGCTCAGTTTTACCTTATAGATTTATTGATTTGGATCAAAATCTTCATGCACCATCCGCACAAACTCATCATAACGTACATCTTCACTCACTTCCATAATTTTACAACCAAGAGAAGTATCGAGTGAAAAAACCCCAATTATTTTGGTTGAATATTCAACATCTACAAACTAAGATGATTTGATCCATAGATCCAATAACAAAAAAAGCTCAAAAGATAAGAAATGATATCAAGCAATAAAGGTGATTTGACCTTGTCTCAAGAATATGTCTTCAACCTTGTCTCAAGATCGTCTTTTGTGGGATATATTTTACCAACAACTAATTAGTAACCTCATTTCAAGTGATAAATAATCAGTATCCAAATTTGAATCTCTCTTCTTAAAAGCTAAATTTCTATTTTCTTCTTCCTCTTCTTGTTTCATAGTCAACCTAACTCTACCATGCCTTGAAGTTAGTCTACCAAACGAAGACTCACATTAATCAAAGGAAGACTCTCATTTAGGTTCAAAGCTTCTACATTCTTCCATAGCTACAATAGATCGCGTCGATATCTTTCACTCAAAGACAAATTACTTCTTTTGAAAATTATTGCAACATACCCACGCAGTTTCCTCTTGTTGGTATAAAATACAAGAGGTGTATCTTGTAGTAGTGATTGTATGAGTTCATTTGAGATGTAGCTCAGTTTTACCTTATAGATTTATTGATTTGGATCAAAATCTTCATGCACCATCCACACAAACTCATCATAACGTACATCTTCACTCACTTCCATAATTTTACAACCAAGAGAAGTATCGAGTGAAAAAACCCCAATTATTTTGGTTGAATATTCAACATCTACAAACTAAGATGATTTGATCCATAGATCCAATAACAAAAAAAAGCTCAAAAGATAAGAAATGATATCAAGCAACAAAGGTGATTTGACCTTGTCTCAAGAATATGTCTTCAACCTTGTCTCAAGATCGTCTTTTGTGGGATATATTTGACCAACAACTAATTAGTAACCTCATTTCTAGCTCTAAATATTCAGTATCAAACTTTGAATCTCTCTTCTTAAAAGCTAAATTTCTATTTTCTTCTTCCTCTTCTTGTTTCATAGTCGACCTAACTCTACCATGCCTTGAAGTTACTCTACCAAACAAAGACTCATATTAATCAAATTAAGACTCTCATTTAGGCTCAAATCTTCTACATTCTTCCATAGCTACAATAGATCGCGTCGATATCTTTCACTCAAAGACAAATTACTTCTTTTGAAAATTATTGCACATACCCACGCAGTTTCCTCTTGTTGGTATAAAATACAGGAGGCGTATCTTGTAGTAGTGATTGTATGAGTTCATTTGAGATGTAGCTCAGTTTTACCTTATAGATTTATTGATTTAGATCAAAATCTTCATGCACCATCCGCACAAACTCATCATAACGTACATCTTCACTCACTTCCATAATTTTACAACCAAGAGAAGTATCCAGTGAAAAAACCCCAATTATTTTGGTTGAATATTCAACATCTACAAACTAAGATGATTTGATCCCTAGATCCAATAACATAAAAAAGCTCAAAAGATAAGAAATGATATCAAGCAATAAAGGTGATTTGACCTTGTCTCAAGAATATGTCTTCAACCTTGTCTCAAGATCGTCTTTTGTGGGATATATTTGACCAACAACTAATTAGTAACCTCATTTCTAGTTCTAAACATTCAGTATCAAACTTTGAATCTCTCTTCTTAAAAGCTAAATTTCTATTTTCTTCTTCCTCTTCTTGTTTCATAGTCGACCTAACTCTACCATGCCTTGAAGTTAGTCTACCAAACGAAGACTCAGATTAATCAAAGGAAGACTCTCATTTAGGCTCAAAGCTTTTACATTCTTCCATAGCTGCAATAGATCGCGTCGATATCTTTCACTCAAAGACAAATTACTTCTTTTGAAAATTATTGCAACATACCCACGCAGTTTCCTGTTGGTATAAAATACAAGAGGTGTATCTTGTAGTAGTGATTGTATGAGTTCATTTGAGATGTAGCTCACTTTTACCTTATAGATTTTTTGATTTGGATCAAAATCTTCATGCACCATCCGCACAAACTCATCATAACGTACATCTTCACTCACTTCCATAATTTTACAACCAAGAGAAGTATCGAGTGAAAAAACCCCAATTATTTTGGTTGAATATTCAACATCTACAAACTAAGATGATTTGATCCATAGATCCAATAACAAAAAAAGCTCAAAAGATAAGAAATGATATCAAGCAATAAAGGTGATTTGACCTTGTCTCAAGAATATGTCTTCAACCTTGTCTCAAGATCGTCTTTTGTGGGATATATTTTACCAACAACTAATTAGTAACCTCATTTCAAGTGATAAATAATCAGTATCAAAATTTGAATCTCTCTTCTTAAAAGCTAAATTTCTATTTTCTTCTTCCTCTTCTTGTTTCATAGTCGACCTAACTCTACCATGCCTTGAAGTTAGTCTACCAAACGAAGACTCACATTAATCAAAGGAAGACTCTCATTTAGGTTCAAAGCTTCTACATTCTTCCATAGCTACAATAGATCGCGTCGATATCTTTCACTCAAAGACAAATTACTTCTTTTGAAAATTATTGCAACATACCCACGCAGTTTCCTCTTGTTGGTATAAAATACAAGAGGTGTATCTTGTAGTAGTGATTGTATGAGTTCATTTGAGATGTAGCTCAGTTTTACCTTATAGATTTATTGATTTGGATCAAAATCTTCATGCACCATCCACACAAACTCATCATAACGTACATCTTCACTCACTTCCATAATTTTACAACCAAGAGAAGTATCGAGTGAAAAAACCCCAATTATTTTGGTTGAATATTCAACATCTACAAACTAAGATGATTTGATCCATAGATCCAATAACAAAAAAAAGCTCAAAAGATAAGAAATGATATCAAGCAACAAAGGTGATTTGACCTTGTCTCAAGAATATGTCTTCAACCTTGTCTCAAGATCGTCTTTTGTGGGATATATTTGACCAACAACTAATTAGTAACCTCATTTCTAGCTCTAAATATTCAGTATCAAACTTTGAATCTCTCTTCTTAAAAGCTAAATTTCTATTTTCTTCTTCCTCTTCTTGTTTCATAGTCGACCTAACTCTACCATGCCTTGAAGTTACTCTACCAAACAAAGACTCATATTAATCAAATTAAGACTCTCATTTAGGCTCAAATCTTCTACATTCTTCCATAGCTACAATAGATCGCGTCGATATCTTTCACTCAAAGACAAATTACTTCTTTTGAAAATTATTGCACATACCCACGCAGTTTCCTCTTGTTGGTATAAAATACAGGAGGCGTATCTTGTAGTAGTGATTGTATGAGTTCATTTGAGATGTAGCTCAGTTTTACCTTATAGATTTATTGATTTAGATCAAAATCTTCATGCACCATCCGCACAAACTCATCATAACGTACATCTTCACTCACTTCCATAATTTTACAACCAAGAGAAGTATCCAGTGAAAAAACCCCAATTATTTTGGTTGAATATTCAACATCTACAAACTAAGATGATTTGATCCCTAGATCCAATAACATAAAAAAGCTCAAAAGATAAGAAATGATATCAAGCAATAAAGGTGATTTGACCTTGTCTCAAGAATATGTCTTCAACCTTGTCTCAAGATCGTCTTTTGTGGGATATATTTGACCAACAACTAATTAGTAACCTCATTTCTAGTTCTAAACATTCAGTATCAAACTTTGAATCTCTCTTCTTAAAAGCTAAATTTCTATTTTCTTCTTCCTCTTCTTGTTTCATAGTCGACCTAACTCTACCATGCCTTGAAGTTAGTCTACCAAACGAAGACTCAGATTAATCAAAGGAAGACTCTCATTTAGGCTCAAAGCTTTTACATTCTTCCATAGCTGCAATAGATCGCGTCGATATCTTTCACTCAAAGACAAATTACTTCTTTTGAAAATTATTGCAACATACCCACGCAGTTTCCTCTTGTTGGTATAAAATACAAGAGGTGTATCTTGTAGTAGTGATTGTATGAGTTCATTTGAGATGTAGCTCACTTTTACCTTATAGATTTTTTGATTTGGATCAAAATCTTCATGCACCATCCGCACAAACTCATCATAACGTACATCTTCACTCACTTCCATAATTTTACAACCAAGAGAAGTATCGAGTGAAAAAACCCCAATTATTTTGGTTGAATATTCAACATCTACAAACTAAGATGATTTTATCCCTAGATCCAATAACCTAAAAAGCTCAAAAGATAAGAAATGAGATCAAGCAACAATGGTGATTTGACCTTGTCTCAAGAATATGTTTTCAACCTTGTCTCAAGATCGTCTTTTGTGGGATATAATTGACCAAAAACTAATTATTAACCTCGTTTCAAGTTCTAAATATTCAGTATCAAATTTTGAATCTCTCTTCATAAAAGCTAAATTTCTATTTTCTTCTTCCTCTTCTTGTTTCATAGTCGACCTAACTCTACCATGCCTTGAAGTTAGTCTACCAAACGAAGACTCAGATTAATCAAAGGATGACTCTCATTTAGGTTCAAAGCTTCTACATTCTTCCATAGCTACAATAGATCGCGTCGATATCTTTCACTCAAAGACGAATTACTTCTTTTGAAAATTATTGCATATATACCCACACAGTTTCTTTCCTCTTGTTGGTATAAAATACAGGAGGTGTATCTTGTAGTAGTGATTGTATGAGTTCATTTGAGATGTAGCTCAGTTTTACCTTATAGATTTATTAAATTAGATCAAAATCTTCATGCACCTTCCGCACAAACTCATCATAACGTACATCTTCACTAACTTCCATAATTTTACAACCAAGAGAAGTATCGAGTGAAAAAACCCCAATTATTTTGGTTGAAGATTCAACATCTACAAACTAAGATGATTATATCCATAGATCCAATAACAAAAAAAAAGCTCAAAAGATAAGAAATGATATCAAGCAACAATGGTGATTTGACCTTGTCTCAAGAATATGTCTTCAACCTTGTCTCAAGATCGTCTTTTGTGGGATATAATTGACCAACAACTAATTAGTAACCTCATTTCAAGTTCTAAATATTCAGTATCAAATTTTGAATCTCTCTTCTTAAAAGCTAAATTTCTATTTTCTTCTTCCTCTTCTTGTTTCATAGTCGACCTAACTCTACCATGCCTTGAAGTTAGTCTACCAAACGAAGACTCAGATTAATCAAAGGAAGACTCTCATTTAGGTTCAAAGCTTCTACATTCTTCCATAGCTACAATAGATCGCGTCGATATCTTTCACTCAAAGACAAATTACTTCTTTTGAAAATTATTGCATATATACCCACACAGTTTCTTTCCTCTTGTTGGTATAAAATACAGGAGGTGTATCTTGTAGTAGTGATTGTATGAGTTCATTTGAGATGTAGCTCAGTTTTACCTTATAGATTTATTAAATTAGATCAAAATCTTCATGCACCTTCCGCACAAACTCATCATAACGTACATCTTCACTCACTTCCATAATTTTACAACCAAGAGAAGTATCGAGTGAAAAAACCCCAATTATTTTGGTTGAAGATTCAACATCTACAAACTAAGATGATTATATCCATAGATCCAATAACAAAAAAAAAGCTCAAAAGATAAGAAATGATATCAAGCAATAAATGTGATTTGACCTTGTCTCAAGAATATGTCTTCAACCTTGTCTCAAGATCGTCTTTTGTGGGATATAATTGACCAACAACTAATTAGTAACCTCATTTCAAGTTCTAAATATTCAGTATCAAATTTTGAATCTCTCTTCTTAAAAGCTAAATTTCTATTTTCTTCTTCCTCTTCTTGTTTCATAGTCGACCTAACTCTACCATGCCTTGAAGTTAGTCTACCAAACGAAGACTCAGATTAATCAAAGGAAGACTCTCATTTAGGTTCAAAGCTTCTACATTCTTCCATAGCTACAATAGATCACGTCGATATCTTTCACTCAAAGACAAATTACTTCTTTTGAAAATTATTGCACATACCAACGCAGTTTCCTCTGTTTGGTATAAAATACAGGAGGCGTATCTTGTAGTAGTGATTGTATGAGTTCATTTGAGATGTAGCTCACTTTTACCTTATAGATTTTTTGATTTGGATCAAAATCTTCATGCACCATCCGCACAAACTCATCATAACGTACATCTTCACTCACTTGCATAATTTTACAACCAAGAGAAGTATCCAGTGAAAAAACCCCAATTATTTTGGTTGAATATTCAACATCTACAAACTAAGATGACTTGATCCATAGATCCAATAACAAAAAAAAACTCAAAAGATAAGAAATGATATCAAGCAACAAAGGTGATTTGACCTTGTCTCAAGAATATGTCTTCAACCTTGTCTCAAGATCTTCTTTTGTGGAATATATTTGACCAACAACTAATTAGTAACCTCATTTCAAGTTCTAAACATTCAGTATCAAACTTTGAATCTCTCTTCTTAAAAGCTAAGTTTCTATTTTCTTCTTCCTCTTTTTGTTTCATAGTCGACCTAACTCTACCATGCCTTGAAGTTAATCTACAAAACGAAGACTCAGATTAATCAAAGGAAGACTCTCATTTAGGCTCAAAGCTTTTACATTCTTCCATAGCTGCAATAGATCGCGTCGATATCTTTCACTCAAAGACGAATCACTTCTTTTGAAAATTATTGCACATACCCACGCAGTTTCCTCTTGTTGGTATAAAATACAGGAGGTGTATCTTGTAGTAGTGATTGTATGAGTTGATTTGAGATGTAGCTCAGTTTTACCTTATAGATTTATTGATTTAGATCAAAATCTTCATGCACCATCCGCACAAACTCATCATAACGTACATCTTCACTCACTTCCATAATTTTACAACCAAGAGAAGTATCCAGTGAAAAAACCCCAATTATTTTGGTTAAATATTCAACATCTACAAACTAAGGTGATTTGATCCCTAGATCCAATAACATAAAAATGCTCAAAAGATAAGAAATGAGATCAAGCAACAATGGTGATTTGACCTTGTCTCAAGAATATGTATTCAACCTTGTCTCAAGATCGTCTTTGTTTGGATTTAATTGACCAACAACTAATTAGTAACCTCATTTCAAGTTCTAAATATTCAGTATCAAATTTTGGATCTCTCTTCTTAAAAGCTAAATTTCTATTTTCTTCTTCCTCTTCTTGTTTCATAGTCGACCTAACTCTACCATGCCTTGAAGTTAGTCTACCAAACGAAGACTCAGATTAATCAAAGGAAGACTCTAATTTAGGTTCAAAGCTTCTACATTCTTCCATAGCTACAATAGATCGCGTCGATATCTTTCACTCAAAGACAAATTACTTCTTTTGAAAATTATTGCAACATACCCACGCAGTTTCCTCTTGTTGGTATAAAATACAGGAGGTGTATCTTGTAGTAGTGATTGTATGAGTTGATTTGAGATGTAGCTCAGTTCTACCTTATAGATTTATTGATTTGGATCAAAATCTTCATGCACCATCCGCACAAACTCATCATAACGTACATCTTCACTCACTTCCATAATTTTACAACCAAGAGAAGTATCCAGTGAAAAAACCCCAATTATTTTGGTTGAATATTCAACATCTACAAACTAAGATGATTTGATCCATAGATCCAATAACAAAAAAAAAACTCAAAAGATAAGAAATGATATCAAGCAACAAAGGTGATTTGACCTTTTCTCAAGTATATGTCTTCAACCTTGTCTCAAGATCTTCTTTTGTGGAATATATTTGACCAACAACTAATAGTAACCTCATTTCAAGTTCTAAACATTCAGTATCAAATTTTGAATCTCTCTTCTTAAAAGCTAAGTTTCTATTTTCTTCTTCCTCTTCTTGTTTCATAGTCGACCTAACTCTACCATGCCTTGAAGTTAGTCTACCAAACGAAGACTCAGATTAATCAAAGGAAGACTCTCATTTAGGCTCAAAGCTTCTACATTCTTCCATAGCTACAATAGATCGCATTGATATCTTTCACTCAAAGACGAATTACTTCTTTTGAAAATTGTTGCACATACCCACGCAGGTTCTTCTTGTTGGTATAAAATACAGGAGGTGTATCTTGTAGTAGTGATTGTATGAGTTCATTTGAGATGTAGCTCAGTTTTACCTTATAGATTTATTGATTTAGATCAAAATCTTCATGCACCATCCGCACAAACTCATCATAACGTACATCTTCACTCACATCCATAATTTTACAACCAAGAGAAGTATCGAGTGAAAAAACCCCAATTATTTTGGTTGAATATTCAACATCTACAAACTAAGATGATTTGATCCCTAGATCCAATAACATAAAAATGCTCAAAAGATAAGAAATGAGATCAAGCAACAATGGTGATTTGACCTTGTCTCAAGAATATGTCTTCAACCTTGTCTCAAGATCATCTTTTGTGGGATATAATTGACCAACAACTAATTATTAACCTCATTTCAAGTTCTAAATATTCAGTATCAAATTTTGAATCTCTCTTCTTAAAAGCTAAGTTTCTATTTTCTTCTTCCTCTTCTTGTTTCATAGTCGACCTAACTCTACCATGCCTTGAAGTTAGTCTACCAAACGAAGACTCAGATTAATCAAAGGAAGACTCTCATTTAGGTTCAAAGCTTCTATATTCTTCCATAGCTACAATAGATCGCGTCGATATCTTTCACTCAAAGACAAATTACTTCTTTTGAAAATTATTGCAACATACCCACGCAGTTTCCTCTTGTTGGTATAAAATACAGGAGGTGTATCATGTAATAGTGATTGTATGAGTTCATTTGAGATGTAGCTCAGTTTTACCTTATAGATTTATTGATTTGGATCAAAATCTTCATGCACCATCCGCACAAACTCATCGTAACATACATCTTCACTCACTTCCATAATTTTACAACCAAGAGAAGTATGGAGTCAAAAAACCCCAATTATTTTGGTTGAATATTCAACATCTACAAACTAAGATGATTTGATCCATAGATCCAATAACAAAAAAAAAGCTCAAAAGATAAGAAATGATATCAAGCAACAAAGGTGATTTGACCTTGTCTCAAGAATATGTCTACAACCTTGTCTCAAGATCGTCTTTTGTGGGATATAATTGACCAACAACTAATTATTAACCTCATTTCAAGTTCTAAATATTCAGTATCAAATTTTGAATCTCTCTTCTTAAAAGCTAAGTTTCTATTTTCTTCTTCCTCTTCTTGTTTCATAGTCGACCTAACTCTACCATGCCTTGAAGTTAGTCTACCAAACGAAGACTCAGATTAATCAAAGGAAGACTCTCATTTAGGTTCAAAGCTTCTATATTCTTCCATATCTACAATAGATCGCGTCGATATCTTTCACTCAAAGACAAATTACTTCTTTTGAAAATTATTGCAACATACCCACGCAGTTTCCTCTTGTTGGTATAAAATACAGGAGGTGTATCTTGTAATAGTGATTGTATGAGTTCATTTGAGATGTAGCTCAGTTTTACCTTATAGATTTATTGATTTGGATCAAAATCTACATGCACCATCCGCACAAACTCATCATAACATACATCTTCACTCACTTCCATAATTTTACAACCAAGAGAAGTATCCAGTGAAAAAACCCCAATTATTTTGGTTGAATATTCAACATCTACAAACTAAGATGATTTGATCCATAGATCCAATAACAAAAAAAAGCTCAAAAGATAAGAAATGATATCAAGCAACAAAGGTGATTTGACCTTGTCTCAAGAATATGTCTTCAACCTTGTCTCAAGATCGTCTTTTGTGGGATATATTTGACCAACAACTAATTATAGCCTCATTTATAGTTCTAAATATTCAGTATCAAACTTTGAATCTCTCTTCTTAAAAGCTAAATTTCTATTTTCTTCTTCCTCTTCTTGTTTCATAGTCGACCTAACTCTACCATGCCTTGAAGTTAGTCTACCAAACGAAGACTCAGAATAATCAAAGGAAGAATCTCATTAGGGTCAAGGCTTCTACATTCTTCCATAGCTACAATAAATCGCGTCGATATCTTTCACTCAAAGACGAATTACGTCTTTTGAAAATTATTGCACATACCCACGCAGTTTCCTCTTGTTGGTATAAAATACAGGAGGTGTATCTTGTAGTAGTGATTGTATGAGTTCATTTGAGATGTAGCTCAGTTTTACCTTATAGATTTATTGATTTAGATCAAAATTTTCATGCACCATCCGCACAAACTCATCATGACGTACATCTTCACTCACTTTCATAATTTTACAACCAAGAGAAGTATCCAGTGAAAAAACCCCAATTATTTTGGTTGAATATTCAACATCTACAAACTAAGATGATTTGATCCATAGATCCAATAACAAAAAAAGATCAAAAGATAAGAATTGATATCAAGCAACAAAGGTGATTTGACATTGTCTCAAGAATATGTCTTCAACCTTGTCTCAAGATCGTCTTTTGTGGGATATATTTGACCAACAACTAATTATAGCCTCATTTATAGTTCTAAATATTCAGTATCAAACTTTGAATCTCTCTTCTTAAATGCTAAATTTCTATTTTCTTCTTCCTCTTCTTGTTTCATAGTCGACCTAACTCTATTATGCCTTGAAGTTTGTCTACCAAACGAAGACTTAGATTAATCAAAGAAAGACTCTCATTTAGGCTCAAAGCTTCTACATTCTTCCATAGCTACAATAGATCGCGTCGATATCTTTCACTCAAAGACAAATTACTTCTTTGAAAATTATTGCAACATACCCACGCAGTTTCCTCTTGTTGGTATAAAATACAGGAGGTGTATCTTGTAGTAGTGATTGTATGAGTTCATTTGAGATGTAGCTCAGTTTTACCTTATAGATTTATTGATTTAGATCAAAATCTTCATGCACCATCCGCACAAACTCATCATAACGTACATCTTCACTCACATCCATAATTTTACAACCAAGAGAAGTATCGAGTGAAAAAACCCCAATTATTTTGGTTGAATATTCAACATCTACAAACTAAGATGATTTGATCCCTAGATCCAATAACATAAAAATGCTCAAAAGATAAGAAATGAGATCAAGCAACAATGGTGATTTGACCTTGTCTCAAGAATATGTCTTCAACCTTGTCTCAAGATCGTCTTTTGTGGGATATAATTGACCAACAACTAATTATTAACCTCATTTCAAGTTCTAAATATTCAGTATCAAATTTTGAATCTCTCTTCTTAAAAGCTAAGTTTCTATTTTCTTCTTCCTCTTCTTGTTTCATAGTCGACCTAACTCTACCATGCCTTGAAGTTAGTCTACCAAACGAAGACTCAGATTAATCAAAGGAAGACTCTCATTTAGGTTCAAAGCTTCTATATTCTTCCATAGCTACAATAGATCGGGTCGATATCTTTCACTCAAAGACAAATTACTTCTTTTGAAAATTATTGCAACATACCCACGCAGTTTCCTCTTGTTGGTATAAAATACAGGAGGTGTATCTTGTAATAGTGATTGTATGAGTTCATTTGAGATGTAGCTCAGTTTTACCTTATAGATTTATTGATTTGGATCAAAATCTTCATGCACCATCCGCACAAACTCATCGTAACATACATCTTCACTCACTTCCATAATTTTACAACCAAGAGAAGTATCGAGTCAAAAAAACCCCAATTATTTTGGTTGAATATTCAACATCTACAAACTAAGATGATTTGATCCATAGATCCAATAACAAAAAAAAGCTCAAAAGATAAGAAATGAGATCAAGCAACAATGGTGATTTGACCTTGTCTCAAGAATATGTCTTCAACCTTGTCTCAAGATCGTCTTTTGTGGAAATAATTGACCAACAACTAATTAGTAACCTCATTTCAAGTTCTAAATATTCAGTATCAAATTTTGAATCTCTCTTCTTAAAAGCTAAATTTCTATTTTCTTCTTCCTCTTCTTGTTTCATAGTCGACCTAACTCTACCATGCCTTGAAGTTTGTCTACCAAACGAAGACTCAGATTAATCAAAGGAAGACTCTCATTTAGGCTCAAAGCTTCTACATTCTTCCATAGCTACAATAGATAGCGTCGATATCTTTCACTCAAAGACGAATTACTTCTTTTGAAAATTATTGCACATACCCACGCAGTTTCCTCTTGTTGGTATAAAATACAGGAGGTGTATCTTGTAGTAGTGATTGTATGAGTTCATTTGAGATGTAGCTCAGTTTTACCTTATAGATTTATTGATTTAGATCAAAATTTTCATGCACCATCCGCACAAACTCATCATGACGTACATCTTCACTCACTTTCATAATTTTACAACCAAGAGAAGTATCCAGTGAAAAAACCCCAATTATTTTGGTTGAATATTCAACATCTACAAACTAAGATGATTTGATCCATAGATCCAATAACAAAAAAAGATCAAAAGATAAGAATTGATATCAAGCAACAAAGGTGATTTGACATTGTCTCAAGAATATGTCTTCAACCTTGTCTCAAGATCGTCTTTTGTGGGATATATTTGACCAACAACTAATTATAGCCTCATTTATAGTTCTAAATATTCAGTATCAAACTTTGAATCTCTCTTCTTAAATGCTAAATTTCTATTTTCTTCTTCCTCTTCTTGTTTCATAGTCGACCTAACTCTATTATGCCTTGAAGTTTGTCTACCAAACGAAGACTTAGATTAATCAAAGAAAGACTCTCATTTAGGCTCAAAGCTTCTACATTCTTCCATAGCTACAATAGATCGCGTCGATATCTTTCACTCAAAGACAAATTACTTCTTTTGAAAATTATTGCAACATACCCACGCAGTTTCCTCTTGTTGGTATAAAATACAGGAGGTGTATCTTGTAGTAGTGATTGTATGAGTTCATTTGAGATGTAGCTCAGTTTTACCTTATAGATTTATTGATTTAGATCAAAATCTTCATGCACCATCCGCACAAACTCATCATAACGTACATCTTCACTCACATCCATAATTTTACAACCAAGAGAAGTATCGAGTGAAAAAACCCCAATTATTTTGGTTGAATATTCAACATCTACAAACTAAGATGATTTGATCCCTAGATCCAATAACATAAAAATGCTCAAAAGATAAGAAATGAGATCAAGCAACAATGGTGATTTGACCTTGTCTCAAGAATATGTCTTCAACCTTGTCTCAAGATCGTCTTTTGTGGGATATAATTGACCAACAACTAATTATTAACCTCATTTCAAGTTCTAAATATTCAGTATCAAATTTTGAATCTCTCTTCTTAAAAGCTAAGTTTCTATTTTCTTCTTCCTTTTCTTGTTTCATAGTCGACCTAACTCTACCATGCCTTGAAGTTAGTCTACCAAACGAAGACTCAGATTAATCAAAGGAAGACTCTCATTTAGGTTCAAAGCTTCTATATTCTTCCATAGCTACAATAGATCGGGTCGATATCTTTCACTCAAAGACAAATTACTTCTTTTGAAAATTATTGCAACATACCCACGCAGTTTCCTCTTGTTGGTATAAAATACAGGAGGTGTATCTTGTAATAGTGATTGTATGAGTTCATTTGAGATGTAGCTCAGTTTTACCTTATAGATTTATTGATTTGGATCAAAATCTTCATGCACCATCCGCACAAACTCATCGTAACATACATCTTCACTCACTTCCATAATTTTACAACCAAGAGAAGTATCGAGTCAAAAAAACCCCAATTATTTTGGTTGAATATTCAACATCTACAAACTAAGATGATTTGATCCATAGATCCAATAACAAAAAAAAGCTCAAAAGATAAGAAATGAGATCAAGCAACAATGGTGATTTGACCTTGTCTCAAGAATATGTCTTCAACCTTGTCTCAAGATCGTCTTTTGTGGGAAATAATTGACCAACAACTAATTAGTAACCTCATTTCAAGTTCTAAATATTCAGTATCAAATTTTGAATCTCTCTTCTTAAAAGCTAAATTTCTATTTTCTTCTTCCTCTTCTTGTTTCATAGTCGACCTAACTCTACCATGCCTTGAAGTTAGTCTACCAAACGAAGACTCAGATTAATCAAAGGAAGACTCTAATTTAGGTTCAAAGCTTCTACATTCTTCCATAGCTACAATAGATCGCGTCGATATCTTTCACTCAAAGACAAATTACTTCTTTTGAAAATTATTGCAACATACCCACACAGTTTCCTCTTGTTGGTATAAAATACAGGAGGTGTATCTTGTAATAGTGATTGTATGAGTTCATTTGAGATGTAGCTCAATTTTACCTTAGAGATTTATTGATTTGGATCAAAATCTTCATGCACCATCCGCACAAACTCATCATAACATACATCTTCACTCACTTCCATAATTTTACAACCAAGAGAAGTATCGAGTGGAAAAA
>JAKUCM010003391.1:0-49954 GCA_023374145.1 Lepidium sativum
CTTATATTGATTTATAATGTATTAAACTGAATTTTAATAAATTATATTTAATACCTATAAATTTTAATAATTTACCATAAATTTTAATAATTTACCATAAATTTTAATAATTTACCGTGAAATTTATAAGACATTTATTGTAATTGTATTTACTATAACTGTTTTTATGCGTTTTTAATAGGTTCGATCGAGACCTCAAAAGTCAAATTTCTCGGCATATCTCGAAGATCATCAGGGGTGTTTATGATGATGTTTATCTTAGTTGGACTAATACTCCTCCAAACGTGCGAGACTAGTTTTTCGTAAAATTTGCGGTAACATTAAAGTTTTGTTTTTAATTTACTCTTATTTATTAAATGTTTATATACTTTAACACTTAATGTTTGTTTCAAAATTGTTGTAGCAAATTTATTAGTGGAATCCGGCTATTATTCACACTGTGCTAGAAGAGTTTGATAAAGTCGGCATTAACCGTAAGAACGGAATCACCATGCAAGTCAAAAATGAGGGAAAACGTCCTGGTTGGATGCATGCATCGGTTTACGAGAGATTTTGTGAGCACTGGGCTATAGAGCAAGCGCAGTCGAAGAGCCAAAAAACTCGGGCTGCTCGTTACTCTGATCGTGATGGTTGTGGCCCGCATAAACATGTCTCGGACAAAAGATTTTTTACCGTGTTCAATGTGAACGTGTAAGTATTTATAATTCTTACTTTATATTTATTTTATTTTAATTATTTTTTTTCCAGGAGGAAGAATTGAATCGGCCTGCAACGATTAGTAAGGTATTCAAGAAGACACATACTAAATCAGCTGATGGGATCTTCGTAGACCTAAAGGCGAAGAGAATTGCAAACTCTTACGAGCAGATCAGGACCGAGTTCATGCAATCTCAGATGGACAGTAACACTGATATATCCGACAGTGCTTCTTAGATGGTCCAACTTACTTCTGATCAAGATAATGAGATTTTCCTACATGTACTCGTTAAAATTTAATTATAATTTCTATTCTTATATTTTTTTCCTAATTTTTAACAATATTTTGGTTTAATAGGCTACAATGCCAGACTACCTAGGAAACGTTTATGGACTCGAATATCTCGGCAAGTGGTATTGTCCCGGCAAGAACAAAGGGATCGCCGAGTCTACTATTACAGACACAATTTCAAACTTGCAGCAGGAGATGGCTTCTTACAAGAAAATCCTGCAAGAAGAGATGGCGAGTTACAAGGATGACATCGCCTATCTGACCCTGCAGAATCGGGGGCTCTTGCAGTACCTTCAAGCGACACTTCCATCCTTCCCATCTCACTTGACTTCTATGCCTCCTCCTCCTCCGCGAAATCACGGTTTGGGTGCTTCTTCAGCGACGAGACCTTCTGAGTGATTTATCATCTATTTTAATTTTTTCCGTATTTTCGTTTATTTGAACGTTTTATGTTCTCGCATCTTTTAATTTAATATCAGTTCAATTTCGATATCATATATTAAATCTAATTATTTTCTTTTTTGAAAATTTTGATTTAAATTTATATGCTTTTTATATATAAAAAACAATAATAAACTTTTGCCACCGAACTGTGACTAAATACTTGAGACTGTTTTGGGACTAAAATCTGAGACTGATTTGCCACTTCCATTTGGGACTGATTTTCAACTGATGTTTGAGACTGATCTGCGACTGAAAACTGAGATTGATATGTGACTGATGTTTGAAACTGATATGTGACTAAAATTTGAGACTGATTTGTGACTTATATTTGGGACTGATTTGCAACTGATACTTGATAATGGTCTATGACTGAAAACCGAGACTGATCTGCGACTGAGCCTTGAGACTGATATGTGATTGATTTTTGAGACTGATCTGTGACTGGGATTTTGAGACTGATTTGGGACTGACTTGCGATTCTCATTTGAGACTGAACTGTGACCGAGCTTTGTCACTTACCATGCAGTCTTAGATTAGTCGCACATTGAGACTAAATTAATGGTTGCAAATTAATTCGCACTTTGAGACTGATATATGTATTCTTTAATCAGTCCCAAATATATGACTCAAGTGCAACTAATTAAAAGAGCGACTCACTTTCGCAACTGTGTACATCAGTCCCAATTCAGTCTCACTTTCCGCAGCTGAGATTGTTTTGGGACTGATTTTGTAATCTCAGCCTTGTTTTCTTGTAGTGTCCTGTTGTGAGTTGCAGCTGTGTTGTAGTTCCTGAGCTCCACCTCCAGTTAATCCTCTTACCATCGTCGAAGAATTGTTCGACCACGAAAAAATCATATCAGCTAATTTGTCTATTTCATTGTTGTTGTTATTCGTCAACGTCACTTTAATTTTTTCATTATTCTTCAACATCGCAGCTTCAATCATCGACTGTATCTTCTTCTCGAAACTTGCGGTAAACATTTCATCACCATCTTCCGCACTCGTCTTCGCCGTCACTTAGGAACGCGTTATCGGTCGATCTGCCATCGTTTTTTAAGCTCGACTGAGCTCTGATACCTTTGATACAAGAAGACCGTGTCGGAGTTTGCCTCAGATGACAACACAATGAAATCGCCGTTACAAGAAACAACGAAATTGAGATTCAAGTTCGGATTGATTCAATAAGAGAAGTTCAATTCGCAATCAAGAACCATCGGAACAAACTTTATTGGAAGGAAAGATTTACAATATTGTTTTTACAACGAAAATTGTCTAACGATCTTCTTCGAAAGAACTATCTATATACTTATCCTTTAATTGTTTTTTGGTCCTTTAAATCTTTCTGTACTCTAATGCAACCCACCACTTTTGAAAGGAGCTCAAATAACCCATCTTCAATTCGAGCTGAGCACAATTGATCCATCTTTCCTTCCTGTAACAGATAGTTGAAACTTCTTTTTGCAAAGGAGATCTGTGGGGTCGGGATGATTCAGAGAGCTTTCTATATTCTTCTCAGGGGGGATTGCTGCCTCGATTTGTTTAGAGACAAGTTGCCAAACTGTTGATCCTGAAGTCTTAGGGATATTTCCTTCTGATCTAGTTTCTTACAATCGGGTATCTCTCATAGTCCAACCTTGGAGAAGGCATATGATGCAGCTCTTATCTGGAGAAAATTTCTCTACTTTTATAAGCCTTATTCTTTCTATATGGGTGATATGAGGCAAATTGCCTTCTGAAATGGCTTATAGATGAGGATCTATGGTTACTGGAAAACGAATTCTTCCGAGTCATATGGTCTTAGACTAATTTGATTGTCGTTCTCGGTGTGATCGGTTTTGTGAGTCCGAGCGGACTCTCTCTGAATTTCTTGAACTCGCAGATGGAGGAATGGGTGTGTCGCTACTTTTGTTTAAATAGAAACTTTTGATTTCATGATCTAGACAGTGACAGAGGGAGCAATGCCTACCAAGTTTCTCATACACTAGTTGTGTAGTGACCTTTTCTCTTGAAGCAAATTCTAGCGGTGTGAAAATAGTTAGAGGTCGCATTCCATTGATCATTACTTTCACATGGAAGATTGTGGTAGACACCTCAAAATCTATATAGGATCCATTGTCTTTTCCAATAGTTTTGAGAGTTTCTTTAGACCAAAGCTGTATTGGAATGTCCAGTACCGTAATCCAAAACAGGATTTTAGAGGGAAAATCAGGTTAAACATTATCTTCCCACCTCTACAAAATTCATCCAACGAGCAAAATTATAAGGTTGATTCTGCAGGACTAACGAAAGGTCAGCTTTCGAATCAAACTGGAACTGGAACTTTCCTTGTCCCAACTTAGCACGAATAGCTTTAACTTTGGTTCGGCAATGTTCGGAGAGAAAGGAAATTAACGATCAGATACTTTGTTGTTTAATATTTGTGACCCTTCCAATGAGAGTAAGATTGTGCTTTTCGATAAGGGTTAAGTTGTCAAAGCTACGCACAATAATATTTGGGATTTGATGAACTGTTGAGAATATAAACTTGATTTTGGATCAAGTTAATGTTGGGTAAAATCCAATTAACTTATATTGGGCTAAACCCATTTCTTGATCCATTATCTAGAAGTATCTAAAGCTCAACCTCTTTTGAATGTTCTAGAGAATTTGAGAGAGAAATATCTACACATTTATCTAGAGTATTATAATAAAATATTAGTAGAACTCTCTAGATTAAAATATTCTATATATTTTGTACTTTGGA
The DNA here is from genome assembly GCA_023374145.1 of Lepidium sativum. NCBI lineage: Eukaryota > Viridiplantae > Streptophyta > Magnoliopsida > Brassicales > Brassicaceae > Lepidium > Lepidium sativum. The sequence goes on from JAKUCM010003391.1 coordinate 4,176, forward strand.
GGCTATAAATACCTCATCTCCCTTACCATTTGAAATCAACCAAGAAATAAGAAATCCTCTTAAATAATAAAAAGCTTCTTCTAAAATCATCTATCCTCTTCAAAATTCTCCAAACACTTTCTCTTAAATACTTTCTCCATCACTTCTACAATAGTTTTCCTTCCAACAAAGTGGTATCAGAGATAGAAGATTTTTTAAGATGATCACAAGTAATGGTTTTCCCTTCCAAGTTCCGATGCTCACAAAGAACAACTATGATACTTGGAGTTTAAGGATGATGGCTATCTTAGGAGCACATGATGCATGGGAAGTCGTCGAGAAAGGGTACATCGAACCGGAGAATGAAGGTAGTCTATCTCAAACTCAAAAGGATAGTTTAAGAGATTCAAGGAAGAGAGACAAGAAGGCTCTCTGTCTAATCTATCAAGGATTAGATGAAGATACGTTCGAGAAAGTTGCTGAAGCAAAGACAGCAAAGCAAGCATGGGAAAAGCTTTGTACTTCATACAAAGGTGCCGATCAAGTAAAGAAGGTACGTCTTCAAACTCTAAGAGGAGAATTTGAAGCATTACAAATGAAGGAAGGAGAACTTGTGTCGGAGTATTTTTCAAGAGTTTTGATGGTAAGTAATAATCTAAAAAGAAATGGTGAGAAGCTAGAGGATGTGAGAATCATGGAGAAAGTTCTTAGATCGTTGGTTCCAAAGTTCGATCATATAGTTACCGTCATAGAAGAGACAAAAGATTTGGAGGCTATGACGATAGAGGAACTTCTTGGATCATTACAAGCATATGAAGAAAAGAAGAAGAAGAAAGAAGATATTGTGGAGCAAGTTCTTAAGTTGCAAATCAATCAAGAAACTGGCCGAAATCATCTAAGACAAAGTGGCGGTCAATTTCAAGGAAGAGGTCGTGGTGGATATGGAAGAAATTGGAGACCATATGAAGAAAACTCTAACCAAAGAGGAGGAAGCTCATCAAAAGGTCGTGGACGAGAATCTATGAAATCAAGGTACGATAAGTCAAGTCTTAAATGTTACAATTGCAAAAAGTTTGGACACTATGCTTCCGAATGTAAGGCCCCAATCAACAAAAAAGTTGAAGAGAGGTCCAACTACGTTGAAGAAATAAGTCATAAAGGAGATATGTTATTGATGGCTTATAAGAAAGATGAACGAGATGAGATTCACAAGGGGTACCTTGATAGTGGAGCAAGTAATCATATGTGTGGAAAAAGAAGCATGTTCACGGAGCTTGATGAGTCGGTGAAAGGAAACGTAGCTTTGGGAGATGAATCAAAAATGGAGGTAAAAGGTAAAGGAAATATTCTTATTCGATTAAAGAATGGAGATCATCAATTTATATCCAATGTCTACTACATCCCAAGTATGAAGACCAACATCTTAAGTCTAGGACAACTCATAGAGAAAGGTTATGACATTCGACTCAAGGACAATAACTTTTCTTTAAGAGACAATGCCAACAATCTCATTACCAAGGTGCCGATGACAAAGAATAGAATGTTTATTCTTAACATTCAAAGTGACATCGCACAATGTCTCAAGATGTGTTATAAGGAGGATTCTTGGCTTTGGCATCTTCGATTTGGGCATCTAAATTTTGAAAGTTTAAAGCTACTTTCCAAGAAATAAATGGTGAGAGGATTGCCTTGTATCAACCATCCAAATCAAGTGTGTGAAGGGTGTTTACTTGGAAAACAATTCAAAAATAGTTTTCCAAAGGAGTCAGATACAAGAGCTAGGAAGTCGTTGGAACTTATCCACACAGATGTTTGTGGTCCATTCAAAGTAACTACTTCCTTCTCTTTATTGATGATTTTTCAAGAAAAACATGGGTTTACTTTTTGAAGGAAAAATCCGAGGTGTTCGAAAACTTTAAAAAGTTTAAAGCCCAAGTCGAGAAGGAAAGTGGTCTTGTCATCAAAGCCATGAGATCTGATCGTGGAGGAGAGTTCACTTCTAAGGAGTTTTTGAAGTATTGTGAAGACAATGGCATTAGAAGACAATTGACGGTTCCAAGATCCCCTCAACAAAATGGAGTAGCAGAAAGAAAAAATAGAACAATTCTTGATATGGCAAGAAGCATGCTCAAAAGTAAGAAACTACCAAAGGAGTTTTGGGCAGAAGCAGTAGCATGTGCAGTCTACATATCAAACCGATCTCCGACAAGAAGCATTTCAGAAAAGACACCACAAGAAACTTGGAGTGGAAGAAAGCCCGGCGTTTCACATCTAAGAGTCTTTCGAAGCCTTGCTCACGCTCATGTACCAGATGAAAGGCGAAGCAAACTAGACGACAAAAGTGAGAAGTACATATTCATTGGATATGATGCCAACTCCAAAGGTTACAATCTCTACAATCCGGATACAAAGAAGACAATCATAAGTCGAAATGTCATTTTTGATGAAGAAGGAGAATGGGAATGGAGTTCAAATGATGAAGAGTACAATTTTTTTCCTTCTTTTGAAGAAGGGACTTTGGAGCAACCAAGAGAAGATCACGTTACACCACCAATTTCAACAACTACAAGCTCTCATGAAGATGAAAGTTCAAGCCAAGGGATTGCACGTTTAAGAAGTCTACAAGAACTTTACGAGGTAACCGAAAATCAAGACAATCTTACCTTATTTTATCTATTTGCGGATTGCAAGCCTATAAATTTCAAAGAAGCTCAAGAAAAGAAGACATGGAGGAATGGAATGGAGGAGGAAATCAAGTCGATACAGAAGAATGACACATGGGAGTTAGCTTCACTTCCAAATGGGCACAAAGCAATCGGTGTGAAGTGGGTGTACAAAGCAAAGAAGAATGCTAAAGGAGAAATTGAAAGATACAAAGCAAGATTGGTGGCAAAAGGCTATAGTCAAAGAGCAGGAATTGACTATGATGAGGTATTCGCTCCAGTTGCTCGCTTAGAAACTGTTAGACTAATCATTTCATTGGCGGCTCAAAACAAATGGAGAATACAGCAAATGGATGTCAAGTCAGCCTTCTTAAATGGTGATCTGAATGAAGAAGTCTATATTGAGCAACCACAAGGTTTCATTATCAAGGGAGAAGAAGATAAATTCTTAAGGTTGAAGAAGGCGCTATATGGATTAAAACAACCCCCAAGAGCCTGGAATACTCAGATTGATAAGTACTTCAAAGAGAAGGACTTCATCAAGTGTCCATATGAGCATGCACTTTATATTAAAACTCAAAACAATGATATATTGATTGCATGCTTATATGTAGATGAATTGATATTCACAGGAAACAATCCAAGTATGTTCGAGAAATTCAAGATGGAGATGATAAAGGAGTTTGAGATGACAGACATTGGACTAATGTCTTACTATCTTGGAATTGAAGTAAAGCAATACGATGATGGAATATTCATCACTCAAGAAGCCTATGCAAAAGAGGTTCTTAAGAAATTTAAGATGGATGACTCAAATCCAGTTTGTACGCCAATGGATTGTGGAACCAAGTTATCAAAGCACGAAGAAGGAGAGAGTATCGATCCAACAATCTTTAAGAGCTTAGTTGGGAGTTTACGCTACTTGACGTGCACAAGACCTGACATCTTATATGCAGTCGGAGTTGTGAGTCGATACATGGAGCATCCAACTACTACTCATTTTAAAGCAGCAAAGAGGATTCTTCGTTATATCAAGGGTACTACAGATTTTGGTCTTTATTACTCCATTTCTAATAATTACAAGCTTGTTGGATATAGTGATAGCGATTGGAGTGGAGACATAGACGATCGAAAAAGCACAAGTGGTTTTGTGTTCTACATTAGAGATAAGGCTTTTACATGGGTGTCAAAGAAGCAACCGATTGTCACCCTTTCTACTTGTGAAGCAGATTATGTAGCGGCTACTTCATGTATTTGCCATGCTATATGGTTGCAGAACTTACTAAAGGAGCTAAACTTTCAACAAGAGGAGCCAACATATTGACACTCGTTATCACTACGTTCGAGAGTGTGTTTCCAAGAAGGATGTGCAATTGGAGTATGTGAAGACAAATGATCAAGTGGCAGACATCTTCACCAAACCTCTTAAGCGGGAAGACTTTATCAAGATGCGGAGTATGCTTGGAGTAGCAAAATCAAGTTTAAAAGGGGGTGTTGAGAATATAAACTTGATTTTGGATCAAGTTAATGTTGGGTAAAATCCAATTAACTTATATTGGGCTAAACCCATTTCTTGATCCATTATCTAGAAGTATCTAAAGCTCAACCTCTTTTGAATGTTCTAGAGAATTTGAGAGAGAAATATCTACACATTTATCTAGATTATTATAATAAAATATTAGTAGAACTCTCTAGATATATGATTAAAATATTCTATATATTTTGTACTTTGGAGGCTATAAATACCTCCTCTCCCTTACCATTTGAAATCATCCAAGAAATAAGAAATCCTCTTAAATAATAAAAAGGTTCTTCTAAAATCATCTATCCTCTTCAAAATTCTCCAAACACTTTCTCTTAAATACTTTCTCCATCACTTCTACAATAGTTTTCATTCCAACATGAACAACTTCCTCGACACCATATCCTTTCTGCTCCCTAGGTATGCGATATGCCATTGTTAGAAAGTTTCTTGTCTTACAGAAGATTGATATTTCTTCACGTTAAGTGAGATGATTGTCTATGTTCCAGATTCGGGAACAAAAGAGCACCAAGTGGGACCTCCCTGGAAGAAGACAAAGAGTGTCTTTAGAGATCCAAGCGGACTAATCACCAAAGTAAAGACAATAATTGCTTCCACCAGCATCTACCACTGGGGGAACAACATTAAAGAAGATAGAACCAAGGATCAGAGTAGACTAAATGTCATTTATAGGGACTATTCTTCAGTAAAAGTGAGAAATGTTAAGATGATTCTTTCAACGACACGTTAAAGACTACCACATACTGAGAGTAGATCCATAATCTTACCGATCTCAGCTCACCTTTTTACGGTCGGGCTTGTCAGTTGCAGCTCGCAAAACCATTAGTGGTTTTCCATACCACCCTTTTAGATAAAAACCTTCTGGGTAAACGGGAAAAGGTGAACCTTTTTGAAAAAGATTATTAAAAGAGGACTGAAACCAGCTCACAGAAAACTATCTTGGGAGTGGGGCCTGAGAGAGAAATCGAAGCCAACCATATTGCACAAATAACCAATTTAGAAACGCATTTTAACAGAGTAATTTTGAAACATATCTATGATTTGATAAAGAACTCAAAGATAGAAATTGCTGGATTTGAAGGTAGTGGAGAGACAATTAAAGTGAGAGAGTTGGAGCTATGGGGGATTGTAGCGGTTGGAGCTTTGTCTGGTGGTTTCACTGTTGCCCTAACGAGTTTATTCGATGTGATTAAAATAAGAATGATGAAGACTCTGTCAAAAACCAGATTTGTAGAAAGGTTTTCTTAATCATTAATCAACAATGGTAGACCTAATTATAAACATGGTAATTACCAAACTATACTTAAACATATCATAATTACATAGTGAATCCCTACGTCTCTCAATACCCCCCTCAAGTTGGAGTGTGAAGGTCTTGAAGACCCAACTTGAATAAGAAATCATCAAATTCCCAGCGACCTAGAGCGCTTGTGAGTATATCCGCGAGCTGGAGCTTGGAGGCGACGTGTTTGGGGACAATGATACCACATACAATTTCAGTTATGCACCGAGCTGGAGCTGGAGCTTGCGCGATCGGTTGCTTTGCCGGTTATGCACCGAGCATACCACACTTGGAGATAATGTCAAGAATGTACTTAAATTGTGATAAATAAATTCCCTTACGGCCACGAGCCACCTCAATACTCAAAAATTACTTAAGAATTCCCAAATCCTTTATGTGAAAACATGAACTCAAATAAGTCTTAAATGTTGTGAGGATTTGTAGTGATTAACTTGAAAGTATCAAATTGTCCACATAGACAAGAACTTGTAAACAAGGAGCACCAGATGAATCATTCATCGTGAACAAGGAATAATCAGACTTCGACTGTTCAAATCCGTAATTAAGAAGAGATGAAGTAAGTTTAGCAAACCAACACCTCGGACCTTGACGTAAACCATATAGAGACTTGTGTAATTTGAAAACATGGGAAGGATCATCCGTGCGAAAACTTGAAGGAAATCAGATATAGGCGTCTTCGTCTAAATCGTCGTGAAGGAATGCATTATGTACACCCATCTGATGTACTTCCCAATCATGAGATACATCAACCTCAAGAAATGAGGTTACCGTGACCATCTTACACACAAGTGCAAACGTCTCTGTATAGTCTATCCCCTCCGTTTGATTGTTACCAAGTACAATAAGTCTCGCTTTTTAGCATTCAAAAGTCCCATTTGATCCATATTTAATTGTAAATACCCATTTACAACCCAAAGCAGTTATACAAGGAGGCAAAGCAACAACCGACCATGTACCATTGTCTTCTAAAGCATCAACTTCTCCTCTCACCGCTTGCCTCAAATTTCCGTCCTTAAAGGCCTCAAAGTATGTCTTTGGTATAATTTTGGTGTTCAAAGCTGCAAGGAAAGCTTGGTGGTGGGGTGAGAAATTTTCACAGTCAACATAATCATCGATGGGGTACCAAGAAGAATCAACAAAATCACTATCAAAGGCTTCATGTATTGTATTTATGACGTTATCCTGCAGCTTTTTTCATGGAATTTTTGTACGGTAGCCTTTACCAAAGTTAGTTTGCAATGCATCAGCGGGTATAGACTCATTGGTGGTGTCGGAATCCACTAATGCAGGTGGTATCATATGCGGTAAAGGTGCAGAAGGGACTGCAACGGCTGCATGTTCACGCTCTGGTTCTGCAAGTTGGGACGGAGCTATAGATCGCGTAACAGTAGCAGGTGGCATATCAACAGCTGGAGAAACATGCACAGTATCCGCAGGACAAGATGCATGTACCGTATCACGTAAAACCGTAGGTATATCAAGTTGTGCTTCATCAAACAAATCGTCAAAGAAACATGGAGAGGACGTAGAATCAGTTTGCGGTGGCAGTACATAACATCCCGTGAAATAGAGATCGCACCAGTTTCTAAATCGTGAATCCTCCAACCTTTGTTCCTTGTTTGATAGCCATGAAAGACACACTTATTCCCAGAAGGAGCAAATTTGTCACCACCATGCTTTTGGTTATGTGTATAACATAAGCAACCAAAGATGCGCATATGATTCATTGGTGGAAGACGTTTGTATAACACCTCGGAAGGAATCTTACCGTCAAGAATTGCTGATGGTGTGCAGTTAATCAAGTAGATCGCTGTCAAAGCAAAATAGCTCCAAAATTCAACTGGAAGATGTACTTGAAAACGAAGAGCACTTGCCACATTAAGAATGTGACGATGCTTATGTTCCACCTAATCATTTTGTTGCGATGTTCCAACTCATGAAGTTTCATGTAATATCCCTTTCTCTGCAAAATATTCACTCAAACTAAAAAAATGAGACTCATTATCACTTCTTATGGTTTTAATCTTATGATCGAATTATCTCTCGATCATGGTAATAAAATTCCGCAACTTAGCAGTTGTTCCCGTTTTATTAGGCAGTAGATAAATCCATACTGCTCTAAAGTAGCCATCAATGATAGTAAGAATGTAGCGTGATCCACAAATCTGATGTCTTTCGATATATTCCCCACAAGTCATAATGTATAAGCTCAAAAACTTAAGAACGAAAACAAATCTCGAGTCTGTTTGGCTCGAATACAAACGTCACAGGACTTGGAATCAAAACTACTAGTATTATTCGAAAGCAAAGGAAGCATAACCATATTCTTTGAAGCTGGATGTCCTAAGTGATGATGCCATACATCTCTATACACGCCATCTAAAGAGGTGGTAACTGCTGCTGCAAACTCCATACTCCGAACAAAATAAAGACCTCGTAATTGTTCACCCGCTCTAATTAAAATCTGTGTGACGCGGTCCTGGACAACACAAAGTTTGTCAGCCAACTGAAACAAGCAACCCCCATCGCTAGCCAACTGAGAAACTAAGATCGGATGACACTGTAACTCATCAACAAAGGAACACCTTTATAAGTGTCAACTGAGATCCCAAGCTAATTGTACCGCACTTCGTAGAAATTTTGACAGTTCCATTTAGAACCTTAATGAAAACCGGTGCCATATCAGACATATTCATGAGAAAATCAATATTACACGTCATATGGTTCGAAGCTCCAGTATCAATAATCCAGGATTCAGAAAAAGACTTACCAGAGAGGCTTGTAATATGGTTTATGGTTTAGCATTTGAATAAGCATCTTCAATTGGTGATCATTCAGGTTGGTTAAAGCAATTCGATCTGCATCAGTAATTAAATAATTAGCGGAAAAAGCTGAAGTGTGATTCGCATGAGCTACCTCAGACTGACGAGAAGAACCGTGAAACTAACGCCTTTATTTTGCTCTTCAAGAACTGTACTAGCACGACACGATTCTTCATCCTACGAGACCAGTTGGTAAGCGTCTTCTACAGTAGGTAACGGTTCACGGGACCGCAAAGAAGACTTGACCGGACCAAACATGGATTCATCTAATTACATCAAAAACTGGTGCAACTTATCTTCTTATCTCTCACGGGTAATCTTATCTGCTGTTTTAGCTCTCTGAAAATCTGCAAGTCCCGTCCACGACTTTGTGAGACAACCATAGTAAGCCTCCACCGGTGAGCTTTTGTTGACAATTCGCCAATTCGTCTTTAATCGCTGGATTCTTTGTCCATATTTTACAGAAAAACACTTTTTATATGTGTTCATAAGTCGTGAGCAATCTCATGGTGAGATAAAGAACTATTTAGATCTGGAGCCACTGTTTGATTGATCCAAGACACCACCATGGCATCGTTTGCCAATGAAGACATTCAGATCAGGTCGAGTTTTGGCCATAAGAACCAACCAAAATAGAAAACAATTATCGAGAGAAGATTGAGTTTTGTGAGGTAAAGAAAACAGAAGAAAGAAACATAGTCGATCGATAATAGAAGAGGATCAATATAGGGCCTAAGAAATTAGGTATTGTTTTGATACCATGTCAAAACACCAGATTTGTAGAAAGATTTTCTTAATCATTAATCAACAAAGGACTCAACCTTATATACATCGATAGACCTAATTATAAGCATGGTAATTACCAAACTATACTTAAACATATCATAATTACTAGTTAATCCCTATTTCTCCGAAAAGACTCTACAAGGCGTGGAATTGTCTATATGAATGTCAAAGTCTAAAAAATATCAACATGCATCTATTTACCCAAGCTTGTTTTTAGCTACGGCTAACTCTGTTGTTTTATCTCAAATAACGTCAAAAAAAATTACAAACTAATAGGAGAAAACACCGCAACATACTGCTAACATGTATCTATTTAGATATTTTTGATTAAAATTGAAACATAATTCAGATTCTATGTAAATTATAAAATTTGATTATTTAGATTGTTTTTCTAAATCATTCTTATTTACTTTGTTAGATCCGTGTTGATATTTTGAAAATTTTTTTGTAAATATTTTAGAGACCGGAAACCTAAACCGATGTCTCTATGCATAAACATACATCCATCAAATTTTTTTTTTTTCTTCCTACTCTTTTGCCTCTCTGTCAAAATGTCAGCAGCATAATTTCATCTTTCTAATAGGAAGATGTTGAAGACATCCTGCAAAAGAGAGACCAGTTTCTAAAATGTATTTTCTCACCAACCTCACTCGCCATTTTCTCAAAGTCCATGTCAGCACATGATTTTCATTTAGAGCCTAAGGAATCATTATCTGCATCAAGTGCAGCATCACACTTTGTTGGAACCAAAGACTCATCACAAACCATCTTCTTACCATCTGGAGAAAAGATGACCAAATTTGTATTATTAAGAAAAATTATAAATACCATATTGGTAAATATAATTAGGTAAAAAAGATTATTATGTTTTGATTATGTCAAATGCGTTTTATTTGGACTATAAAACAATTTAAAGAAATTAAGTTGTTTGACCAAAAAAATGTAATTAAGTTAATAGAATTTGTTTTGAACGTCGAATTACTTTAGTCTGATATTAAAATATGTTGTCGCAGCTCCTGGAAGTAGAAATCAAAAGAAAGAAGATCGAAGATAATCGTTTCCGTCGTTGTCTTCTTGGAGTCGAAGAAGAAACTTCTGAACTTAAAAGAACAATTCCATAACTCAGGTCTCTGTGGAATAATAAGTTCTCCTAAGAGTATACTACAAGGTGTACCGAACTTCTGAGATTCAAAGTCCTTCGGTATCAATGTCAGAGATGATTACGAAGAAAGAGTATCAGTCTTATTCAAGAAGAAACTTGAAGAAGAAGAAGAAAAGAATCTCCCTTCTGTATCTCTTAGTTTCTCTTCTTATAGAAAATTGATTTACTTAACCGATCCGGTTAATTCTCAGATTGGTTAACAAGTTTTGAATTGTTGGTTTAATTGATTTGTGGTTATTTCTAGTTTAGTCCCAAAAATTTGTAAACAACCTTACATATAATGTCCCAACAAAATAATCCAGTTAGTGACTCAAGTTTGATTTCTCTTTGCAATTTTAGTAGATGAAAAATAAAATTTATGGTGTGGGATTTAGGACATGAATTACATTTTGTCAACCAAACCAATTGTTGACAAAAAACGGAAGTTTATTTTGACTAAAAATATAAGAGAACAAATTAAAATGATAGGTACTATCTGACTGTAAATTTAATTAGGTAAGAAAATCATTGTGTTTTGTTTTAGTCAAATGTGTTTTCTTTTTACTATATTAAAGTAATTAAACTGAAAGATTTTGTTTTGACCAGAAAATAAGTAACATTTATGTTGTATATTTAAATTGCTATATATATATATATATAACACGTCTTAACCTAGTTGCCGGCGGTAAATCCATTTAAGATAACTCATTTGCACAACTAGGGATCGAATCTCCTGTCTACATTATTTTGACTATTAGGTTGGCTAGTTATGCCCCAAACAATCTGCCATTGACAAAAAAAACACTGTCTTAATAGTGAAAAATCACACACACAAAAACATTAATCAAATATTATAAAAATGGTTATCTCTATGAAATATTTTGACGCACTTGTTTTCACAGTCTTTTTTACTATTTCTTATGTTCATGGTTTTATTGGAACTGGTAGTTTTCCACGTAAATGTATATTTTATAGATATTGACTAATTTTTGTTATTTGTAAATGAATTTTTATAATAATATAATATTTTAACAATATATAGGTTTAAGAGCATCTCCGTATGATGTTGTATGTTTTTCTGGAGTAGATACATATCGTGTTTTTGGGGGAGACTGCAGTACTTTTTGTATAGATTATGGTTATTTGCATGGCACATGCTTTAAAGGTACACAATGTTGTTGTATCATTTATCATATGATAATATGATATCAATATAAAATTGTTTTATCGAATATATTTACTTGTTTGACAAAAGAGTAGCATTTTTATTTGAGCTGATAATAGATAATAACAAATAAAATTATTGAACCACAATATCGTGGCTTTGAGAAATATGATATTTGATGGTGCATGTGATTTGGACACCTATATTATTAAATGCATTTATTTTTTCAATCATTTGTCTGAAGAAAATTACAAAGTTAAACGTGCTTTAGCTGGAATAGTCGAATGATGAGTGAATTTATGGTACGTCACCTCCTCTCGGATGTAGCATACCAACTGTCGGACAGGTAAAGTAGGCGCACAGGCTGAAAGAGGACGTGCGACCCAGGTGCTGTTCGGGACGTTACAAGTGGTATCAGAACCGAACTCAGATTTGTGTAGAGAGAAAATGGCTTACATTGTCAGGGGGTGACGATCTTGGTACACAACAAGAATGTTGTGGTCTGTTAGTATGTGTGAATTGAAACACTCTGGTTTTGAGAAATGTGATATATGGTGGTGCAACAAAGATGTTTAAAAGAATTGATTTGGCCACCTATATCACCAAAATACACTTATTTTTGCGGTTATTTGTTCAGGATAAGTAACTTTATGGGAAGTGAGTTTCGAAACCATATGAATAAGGACAAAACACGGGAAAATATTATGTGGTGATTTATAGAGAAAGTAAACAAGTTTTTAAAGTTTTCCGAACATAGTTTACCGACTATTGAATCTGTAAGGTGGGCCCACGAGTCGGAAAAAGACGTAGGGCCATTAAAATGACGATCGAGGCATTATATTTGCAATTTGAAAAATAATATTAAACTGAATGAAAATCATCGGATACTGAAATGTAAAAGAAAAAAGAAGATAGTTTAATCGTACGTACTTTGGGATATACTTCATACGAGCTGATAATTATATAGAGTAGCAAATAGGCAAACTTAAACCAAAGTATCCATAGCTTTCTTTGGCAGCATAGAAGGCACCACACCATGCTGATTCCCAAAGTTAAATTGAAACAAAATTTGATGGACATACAAATGTAAAGAACAAAAAACAGAGTTAGTCCAATACATTTTCAAGTCCTATACATGGTTTCTATTAGCCCTGGGCATTCGGGTACCCGAACCCGATTGGGTCGGGTCTTTCGGATTTCGGGTATTTCGGGTTTAGACATAGAGGACCCGATCGGGTATTTTTGAAATTCAGTTCGGGTTCGGGTCGGGTTTAATATTTTGTTAAGGACCCGATTGATACCCGAACATATATAAATTTCGGGTTCGGTTCGGGTCCGGTTCGGGTCCGGGTCGGATATTTACAAAAATTAACTAAAATCAAAAAAATAAAATGCAAAATTCAAATTTTATAACACAACAAACAAGAGGAAAAGATATAGATAAATTTTGCTATTGAATGAGCACATTTACCTCTGGGTATCAGCTTCGTGAGAAGATTTTTGGCTAACATCATGTTTCCTCTTCTTGGTATTGCTTGGTTCGCATGTGTCATTTCCAGATGTGTTACCTCTTCTTTTTTTTCCTGTTTCAAGTCTTTCAACTGCAATGGACAGCCCCTCAGTGTACGCCTTTCTTCTCTTTTAGATGAATTTGGCTTCAACTTTTCTGAAGGCAAGCCTTCTTCTTCATGATAATGCGTTAGGGGAACTTTCTCTGGAGAAATCTTGAATATGAGATTAGTGCATCGTTTTACCCATGAAAATGGAGTGGCGGATGAAGGAGTTGAGCCGTTCTGTCTTTCCACAGTGCTGACTCCATTATGCAAGTCTAGTTCATCATCCCGAGTAACAACCTTCTGCTTCAAAGCAGAAACCTTTTCCCAGCTACGTTCTAAATTTGATAGCTGCATTTTAGCCATGGACATATCATCTAATGCAACTTTCAGATTCTCTAATTTCTTCAGTTCTTCAATTTCATGTTGGATTTCTTCTCTTTCAGCTCGAAGCATATGCCTTTGCTTCTCTAGTTTTTCTCGTTGAACTTTTAGCTCCTCAATTGAATCCTTTAACTCAGCCCACTCCCTTTCTCTTCTTTCACGATCCAATTTGATCTCCAACCTCTCAACATCCAACTTCTTTAGTTCCACTTGGACATGTTCTAACTCTTTCGGTTTAATTTCGGGTTTCGGGTTTTACCCGAAATCCGAAGTAGTTTAACCTACATATCCGATCGGGTATTTAATATCGGGTTCGGGTCGGGTTCGGATCCGTTTTTAGGGTATTATGCCCAGGGCTAGTTTCTATAGCTTTTGATGTGCTAATGAAATCGACTTCATATCTTTTCCTTTTTTTTGTTAAAAGATAAAACATCTTGCTCCCCATGCTCAAGCCAAAAATTGGTCATGTTCAGTGAGTAAATAGAATCTCCATTTGAAAAGTCATTGTTTTTAACTTTTTATAGTGCTTAGTCAATATAGAGAGAAGTAAGTTGATTTTTCTGGTGTTTGATAAGTTACTCTGGCTTCAAACACCATCATTTATTGGTATATAATAATTTCAATATAATAAAAGTATATTCCAAAAGATCATTACCAGAAACAAACAGAGGGAGGTTTGTAAATCGAAAATAGTTATGGACAAATAAGCCGTGGTGAATATGTAGCTGACATGAAAAACAAGCTCAAAGTTTCAGAAGATGAGAAACAATATCCCAAAAAAACACAAGAAATTGTAGGATCTAAATTTATATAATGAACACATTATTGAATTCTAAACGATAAATATACAAGTGTTGCGGGATGAGAGAAATAGAAACGGTTTTATATTATGATATCCTTGAACGTAAAAACAGGCATACTACAAACGTTAAAAGAGTTAAAAGATAAAGATTTTAGGTTGATTTATCTACAATTATAATGATATCACCACATCAAAGATATATTTGTTTTTCTATTCTTATATATTTTTTTCTTTACTATTCAATAGTGTATCCATCCTGTAATATCAGGTCCTATAGTATGAGAGTTAGATTAAGGTTTATGAATTAAAAATAAAATAAAAAAGGAAATTAAGGTTTTTAATGGAATATTGTACGATGTCCGTAAAACAGACTTTTATTCTTTCAGATTTGGTCTGCTTCTAAAGATTCAACTTACTGTATTCTTGTTTGTATAAATATACTAAGATCTTGGAACGTTTTCAACTCATAAAATTTGAAGTGAATAAGCCGTTAATGGAAATGATATATTGGTACAATAGTATCTATGGACGTTTAGAACCTTCGCATTATTCTCAGAGCCATATCTTATCTACGCCCTTCTAGAAAGAAAGTTTAATCAATATAGATAAGAAAATAATTATTTATTTTCTATTTGAAATGTTTCGAATATATATGGGAGATAAAAATACATGTTTAGCATGTATAAAACGATAAATACCATTATTGACATAAAGAAATACCATCTCATCAATGTTTAAATATAATTAGGTAAGAAAATCATTATGTTTTGTTTTAGTCAAATATTTTTTTTTTCTTACTATAAATTTTAAGTGTAAAGTAAATAAGTTGAAAGATTTGGTTTTGACCGATGTGTAATAGTCACTTAAAAAATCTTTGTGTTTTTTATGTAGTCAAATGTGCCTTTTTTTACTATAAAGTTTAACTTTAAAGTATTTAAGTTGAATTTTTTTGTTTTGATAATATAATTATCTAATCAATATTTGCTTAAATATTGATTAAGTTGCTATATATATGTGTATATATATCTATATATATCTAATCTTAGTTGTGAAACATAACACACAGACCAAAAAAACATTGATCAAATAATATAAAAATGGTTACTTCTATGAATTATTTTGTCGCACTTGTTTTTACAGTCATTTTCACCATTTCTTATGTTCATGGTCATACTGCAACCGCTGATTTTCCAAGTAAGTTTATACATTTAAGATATTGACATGATTTTTATTTTTTTCTGTAATTAAAATTTTATATTAATATAATACTTTGAATAATAAATAGGTTTAAGAGAATCTCCGTATGATGTTGTGTGCTTTTCTGGAGTGGATAAGTGTCGTCTTTTTGGGGGAAATTGTATTGGATTTTGTGCAGACCATGGTTATTGGCATGGCATTTGTAAGGGAGTTTCACAGTGTTGTTGTCGCCTTTATAGATATAATATGAGTCCCATATAAAATTATTTTATCTAATATATATATGTTTGACAAAACAATATAAATTTACATATGAGCTGATATTATATAATAGCAAATAAAAAACTTTTACCACAATATGGCTTTTGCAATTCGGATAAAAAAACAGAAACACATACTATTGGATATTGAAACGTAAAAGAAAAGAAAAAAGGGAGTTGGGCCAATAAAAATTTTCAAGTCCATTATATGGTTTTGATCGTACTTTATGATGTAGTAATGAAATTGACTTCATATGTTTGTGATGTACTATGCTAATCAGAATCATCTGAAACATAATTCCAGTTAAATTTTTGTTATGTATATCCATTTCCGAGAAGTTTTATATGAAAATGGACTATGTGGAACAACAGCTTTAACTTAACAAAAAATTATGTTTTTATTAAGAACTTCTTTTTACAAAAGACAATTCTAAAGATCAATCCCTCTAGCAAACAATCGATCCTAAAAACTACTTTTACAAATCGATAACTTAGATACGATATCTCAAAAGCCTATCTCTAAACTACAATCCTTAAGTTCTTGAAAACCTTGATTTACATTTCAAGATCTCTTTTATAGGTGGAGAGCTCTTTTAGTTTGTTTCCTAATTTTTAGGATTACAACTAAATTCCCTATACTTGGAATATGCTGATAAGATTCCTTCTTGATAATCCTTATGATATATTTGAAATTCAAGTTTCAAAAACCTTCTAATCCACGGGCTTCTCGCTTGTCTTCAACCGCTCGAGCCGCGTGATCTTCAGCGAACTTCAATCTCTAATAAGCAAACACCTGCATTTTCAAACACTTGACAATACTTGTTGTTTCCAACAGCAGTGTAGCAATTAACACCATAACAAACAAGTACTCCAATTTTAAAACGATCATAAATCCATGTTCCCACAACATTTTCAAACAGGTGCAGAATTTCATCAAGCTGATGATTGACATCGATTGACAAAAGTTTTATCAGCCTATTAGAAAAATAAAATGCCACAGGTTGGCCAAACGATCTAGAGCTAAACAATAGCTCCCCCTAAATTCTATCGTACTCCCCCTTAATCAGACACATCGAAAATTTCTTGCTCCGACTTCTGACTCTTTACTCCCCCTGCTTAATATCACACAAGTCAAAAAACTATGATTTTATCATTAACCAGCAGAGTGAGAGATCTAACCTTTGAGTGCCTTCTTGCACAAGTGTGTGATCTCTTCAGACATTACCAGAATCGTTTCCATCAGCTCCTTAGGTGTATACGCTTCCTCCGTCACAGATGCCTTGCCTTTTCCTTTCTGTTTCTGAGCTTTTGCCTTGTCACTTGAGATAGATACAAAAGGTGCAGGCACTTCATGTTGCTTTGAAAGCAGACGAGTGAGCAGCGATGGGTACGAAAGATAGAGCTTCGACTTGGACTCTCTTGTAGAGGCAACAACCTTCTTGATTTGGCTAAATATCACTTTGCCAATGTTCAACCGGGTTCTGGTTCCGATCTTGTATGCAAGTTGTAACCTTAGCAAACTGACATATCCTTCATTTGATGTCGGGAGCCAATTTGTACAACAGAATGTGTACAATTGTGAGCATAGCTGTCCCAGATGCGCATTTTTGACCCTGTTGAGATTCTTGATCGCCCCTTCGGTGACCGTTTCAGCTTTGTCCTCAGACAGCACTTCAAGCTTTTGAGGGTTAGAGCGATCAGTCACATTTGGTGCCCCTACTTGTGTCCTCTCAGATACACACTCCAAGATTCACTTTCTTGATCGAAATAAGGCATGTTTGCCCACAACTCAAAAAGTATATCAATGGAGTAGTCAACAACAGATTCCAAAGATTTTAATAGGCCAACATCCTTAAGAAGTTGAACTAAATCCGACTCTTACGCATCAAACGTATATGCATATTCCACTATAAACCGTTCGCTTGAGGAGGAATAGAGCTTATACCTTTGATAAGCGTCTGCGGAGCTGAAAGTTCTTTGATCGAACTCTGGAGTTAGCGATTGTGAATGAGTGAACATCGCTGTTCTAACTATGTGGCGAGACTTGCGATTCTCTGAAGCCGATGAA
Source organism: Lepidium sativum (assembly GCA_023374145.1). Lineage (NCBI taxonomy): Eukaryota > Viridiplantae > Streptophyta > Magnoliopsida > Brassicales > Brassicaceae > Lepidium > Lepidium sativum. The sequence goes on from JAKUCM010003391.1 coordinate 21,842, forward strand.
TCATCAAGGTGACGCTTGAGGCTTGCCCATGATGCATTTGCTTTGGATATGGTACTTTTAGTACCGTGACCTGAAGATTCCTGATTCTGTTTAGCTTTCGTTGCCTTCACCTTGTCTTCTTGTATGTGAGTCGGCGACTCAGATCTGCGGAATCTTGATGGTGACCCCTCAGTTTGCTCATCTCCACTTTGGAAGTTTGCATGTGATTTTGTCTTCATAGTCGAAATCCCACGCCGTTATGGGTTCATCACGTTCCTGGTTCTCATCTCCAGTTGTTTCCATTGGTTCTTGATCGACTTTCGGCTCAGTCTCTCTCGTGTTCACCGAAAGTCGCAACCCCTTGGGTTGATCGACCACCAGTGCCCTCTTTTTTTTTGTCACATACTCTATGATGCTTCATAGCGAGAATTTGGCCGCAGATACACCTTGTAAGTTCTCCATTTCCGAAATATGATTTTTGCTTTTGAGACTTAAGGTTTTTTTTTTTTTTGTTGGAAGACTGATTTGATTCTGTTTGTCGAGACTGTTGAGTTTTCCTTCTCTATCGTGGTCTATTTATATCCTTTTGAATGGGCCTGAAAAGAAACAAAGATACGGCCCCCTTTTTTCTTATTCTTTCGAATTGAAAAGTTAATGCATACATTGAATCGATTTCAATCAACCCGTCGATTCACACTTGAGATTTTATGACAATCAATTCGTTTCTCTTATTCATTGAACCGAGGGACCCAGATTAATCTTGACATGATGAGCACCAAAATTAAGATTCATTGTATGTACCTTTAATCATTATGCCTGACATGAATTTTGTCTTGTCACACGCAGGCTGCTTCAGCTAGCTGAAATCTGAGGTTACCCAACACAACCCCCTACTCGGCGAGACACGCGATCAAGTTTAAGATGTGATAACTAGACTTTCACACCATCATACCTTTATCACTTAGCTTCAGCAGTATTTCAAAAAATCAAAGCGATCACGCAGTTGGAATTTCCTTTGGAGAGTTCTTTTTTTTTTTTTTTTATTAAACACTTTGCACTTACTGTGCAGAAAGTCTGAGTATCACTTGACTTCTCAACTCAGAGCTTTTAGCTAGTCACTGGTTTTTCTTCACCTTTTTATTTTATTTTTATTTTATTTTAGACACAGTGTTGTATCAGAGCATCACTTGACTTCTCAGCATACTGATACAATGGCTCCCCTCAGCTCTTTGACCTCCTTGATCTTACCTTGATAAATCAACATACTGATATTCACTGTGACGGTATGATGGGCAGCTATTTTTCATCAGCTCAATCAATCTTGATATCTGTCTGCCCTCTTTTAGGTGTCTGATAGCTTTTCTCAGATTCAACTGCTTGCAACCTTTGCTCTATAGACACTGTTTCTTTTTAAAAGCATTACCGTTAGCATTCACAGATTCCAATCGCAATCCGTAATTGAATGAACCGATTGAAGCAAAGTGGTTTAGTAAACAAATCAACTAGTTGATGTTCAGTGCCCACATGGTCAAGTTTGATCAGTTTCTCCTCAACGAGTTCTCAAATAAAATGATGAAGAGTGTTTATGTGTTTGGTTCGAGAGTGTTGCACATGATTCTTAGCAATACAAATAGCACTCTGATTGTCACAAAAAACAAGTAAGGGTTTCGAGTCAATACCATAATCAGCAGCCATTTGTTTCATCCACAAGAGTTGAGTACAACAGCTTCCCATTGCAATGTATTCTGCCTCTGCAGTGGATAGTGACACACAGTTTTGTTTCTTACTGAACCATGCAATAAGATTATTTCCCATAAATAAACAGCCTCCACTTGTACTCTTTCGATCATCTATGCTTCCAACCCAGTCCACGTCACAGTATCTTACAAGACTCACAGTGATATCTTTAGTAAAAAAGATGCCAAGTTTGTAAGTTCCTTTTACATACCTGAGTATATGTTTGGCTGCAGTAAGATAGCTTTCTTTGGGTTCAGCCTGATATCTTGCACATAGGCCAACCGACAAACTTAAGTCTGGGTGACTTGCTGTGAGGTATAGCAGCCCCCCGATTAAGCTTCTGTAGGCCATTGTGTCAACTGATTTTCCCACCTCGTCTCTTGACAGCTTCTTGTTTGATCCCATCAGAGTTTTAGCGGACTTGCTGTTTTCCATGCCAAACTTTTTCACTAAGTTTTTTGCATATGTGCTTTGATTCACAAATATACCTTCTGACGTTTGTCTAACTTGAAGACCCAAAAAATAAGTAAGTTCTCCGTTCATGCTCATTTCAAATTCTCGAGTCATCACCTCGACAAACTTGTCGACCATTTGTTGTCTGGTTGAGCCGAAAACAATGTCATTGACGTAGATTTGTACCACAATAAACCCTTCTTCACTTTTGAGGGTGAACAGTGTCTTGTCAACACTGCCTCGTACATATTGATTATCAACCAGAAACATTGCTAACCTCTCATTCCATGCCCGAGGTGCTTGTTTGAGACCATACAGAGCTTTGTTTAGCCTGTAAACATGATTCAGATGCTTAGAATCCTGGAAGCCTTTTGGTTGTTCTACGTACACCTCTTCTTGCAGATTCCCGTTCAGAAAGGCACTCTTGATATCCATTTGATAGAGCTTAAAACCCATTTTGCATGCCATTCCAAACAAAAACCGAATCGATTCTAGCCGAGCTACTGGTGCAAAGGTTTCATCAAAATCAACTCCTTCTACTTGTGAATAACCTTGTGTAACTAGTCGAGACTTATTTCTGATGACATTCCCCTCTTTGTCTATCTTGTTTTTGAAGATCCACTTTCTTCCAACTACATTTACGTTTTCAGGTCTTGGAACAAGTATCCAAACATTCAGCCTTGAGAAATTTGATAGTTCCTCTTGCATAGATGAAATCCAAAAATCGTCATTTATCGCCTCTTTGTAGGTCTTAGGCTCAATCTTTGATACAAAGCAAATATTTTCAACTACATCCACAAGACTTTGACGTCATTTATCGCCTCTCTGCCATTGTTTTAAAGTTCATGTGTCCAAGTCGTTGATACCAAATCTGAGTTTCACTCTCTGACCTAGATGTCATGCATTGAGTACCTCGAACCCACATATAGCAGTCATTTGCTGTTCGAACACCTTCTAGATGGACCAATCCTCGACTGTCGAATGCTCGACAGGTTGTTCTTGTGAAGGTAACGTCGAGTCCTGTATCACAAAGTTGACTAATACTAATCAGATTGGCTTTCAGTCCATCGACTAGATACACATCTGTCAATCTTGGATCCATAGCATTTGCGGTTTGTCTTTTGGCCCGAATTTTTCCTTTCGCTCCATCACAAAAAGTTACTTTGCCAATTTTGACATTTTCCAGTCCTTGTAACGTTCCTTCTTCTCCTGTCATGTGTTTCGAGCAACCGCTATCAAAATACCATGTTCCTTTAGTAGTTGTACCGTCAAGTTGTCTATCGGCGGTAAAGGCCACCCTATTGTAGAGATCTATCCTTTTTACCCACATTTGTTGTCTATTTTCTCCATTGTAGGAAAAGTTTTGTTGTCCCCGGATTTGCTGAATCTGTTGATACAACTGGCGGCATTGGGACTTCATGTGACCTTGCTTTCCGCAATACCAACAGCAAATTGTTCTCCTCCACCTTGATTGAGGGTGAACACTTGTCTGTCTCTCCCATCTGAGGCATGATCTTGATTGTGTCTCTTTTAAGTATTGATCATGACTTCCCTTATGTCCGTGATTAATGTTTACAGATCTGTTTGATGCTCGAACAAATTTGTGTTCAATGACAGTGGCTCCTTTGTAGCCAAGACCTTTATTGTCCTTGTCAGTTCTTCCAATTGTTAGCAGATAGTCAAGATCTTTGGTGCCTTTGGACAACATTCTAATTTGTTTCATCTGTTCAGATAGTTGACGTTCGAGTTCTGAATTTTTAGTCTTTGTGTCTGTCAGTTCCATCTCAACTTTAGTCAGTTGATTTTCAATCAATTGTTTTTCTGCTGTTAAACGCACGTTTTCTTGCTTTGTATCAACCAGCGATTCGACAAGCAGTATGATTTGATCTTCAGGCGACATGTCCAGTTCATCTTTAGAGTCTGTTTCTAACGTTTCCTTTTCTGCATCTTCCAACAGTTGTATATCATCCCTGCTGGTGATTAGATTCTTCTAACTTTCACTAGTTAGATCAACTGCGTGTTCAATTGCTTGTTCTACGTTTTCTTCCTCATGATCTTCAAGGTTGACTATGCCAAGTCGAGCCACAAAGTGGTTCAGTATATCACTATAATCATTATTTTCAGAGTCAGACTCACTCAGTGATGCAAACGCAGACTTTCCGTTCATTCGAGTAGTACACTCATTTTTGGTGTGGCCATATCCTTTACATTCATAGCATTGAATTGTCATTTTTCTTTTGGCAGTAGGACACTCAGCCTTGAAGTGTCCGTATCCTTGACATTCGAGGCACTACTTATCAGATTTGCGATTGTCTATGTCTGGTGAGACCTTGACAGAGGTTTGATACTCTCTTCTTTGTCCTCTCTCAGCTTTTCTCAAAAAGCGCTTGACTATCAGACCAACTTTTTCTTCCAAGTCCTCAGGCATTTCTTTCTCACTTGATTCTTTTTCAGTGACTAGAGCTACACTTTTGCCTTTGTTTATCAGTTTGGGAGCTAGTTGCAATTCATACGCTTGCATCATTCCTACCACTTGATCGAATTTGAGTGTATCCAAGTTTTGAGATACTTCAAGAGCTGACTTATGTCCATGAAACTTCGAGGGAAGGCATCTCATAAATATTTTTACCAATTTCTTATCTTTGTACGTCTTTCCCTAGAATCAGAGCTTCATGCGCAAGAGATGATAATTTACTGCTGAACTCGGCAATAGTCTCTTCCTCTTGCATGATCATGTTTTCGAACTGAGACACAAGAATATCGATACGTGTCCTTTTTACACTGCTCGTTCCTTCAAATCCAACTTGAAGAATGATCCATGCTTCTTTAGCACTTGTACACCCTTGTACCCTTTTAAACTGATTGCTGTGAAGTGAACTGAAAATCGCTGATAAAGCCTTAGAGTTCCATTTTGCATCAGCTTTTTCTTCGGCCGACCATTGTCTCCTGGGTTTTGGTTTGAGTGTCCCATCTTCATCTCTGATTGTTGGAGGTTCCCATCCTTCTTCAACTGCAAGCCACACATCTGAGTCTATTTCATGGATATTTTGTGCCATTTGGACTTTCCAGTGTCCATAGTTATCTGGATCTAGTTTGAGCGTTTTGGCAACTACCACCAGCTGTTGTTGCGCATTTTCCATTTTGTTCTCTAAGACCGAACACCTGAAACATTTAACAAGGTTATGCGGTGACCCACGCTGATACCAATTGAAAATGGACTGTGTGGAACAACAACTTTAACTTAACAAAGAATTACGTTTTTATTAAGAACTTCTTTTCACAAAAGACAATTCTAAAGATCAATTTCTCTAGCAAACAATCGATCCTAAAAACTACTTCTACAAATCGTTAACCTATATACGATATCTCAAAATCCTATCTCTAAATTACAATCCTTAAGTTCTTGAAAACCTTGATTTACATTTTGAGATCTCTTTTATAGGTGAAGAACTCTTTTAGTTTGTTTCCTAATTTTTAGGATTACAACTAAATTCACTCTACTTGGAATATGCTGATAAGATTCCTTCTTGATAATCATTATCACATATTTGAAATTCAAGTTTCAAAAACCTTCTGATCCACGGGCTTCTCGCTTGTTTTCAACCGCTCGAGCCGCGTGATCTTCAGCGAACTTCATTATATATATCTCATGTACAATTTGTAAAATCGTGATGCTATAAAACCATTATGAGTGTAACCATTATTATCTTAAAAGTAAAGCATAAAATCTGATTATAATTTCATAAATCATAGAATATATGCAAATGACTTTTAACTAAGTGACATATAATAAATTCATTTAAGATATGCATATTTGTAAAACAAAATCATTGTACTATTTATGTTTCATAATTGACAAAAAAAAATTGAATAGAATATATAAAACTTATTGAAAATTAATAGATGTGACAATAAACATAAGATAGATTTAATGAAATTTATTTTTAAGATGATTCTAACTATGAGAGTCATTGTAAAATTTAAATTAGAAAATAGTTTAGGTTAAAGATTTTTTACGGGAGACAAAATTTTTAAAGATTAAGTTGTGATTAAACTTTTATGGAATTTTTCCTTCGTTCTTTTCCAGCGAACTAATTTTCATTGATTAGAATTATTAGCAAGACACGTTATATAGGAGTTGGGAAAGAGATGGGGTAGAGGATTTAAGAGACTTCAAATGGTATCTTTTATTGGTACTATGAGATTGATCGGGTTACGCCCAAATTTTTGTTTACGAATATTTATGTGTAGTTTATTTGGTCAGTAACTTGTCAAATTTTGTGATTTGTGTTGTATTTCTGGAATGAAAGGTATGTGAATCAGAAATGGATTATTTTATTTTTATTTGGAATGGTAAAATTAAAGATATGTTGCCCTACATATTGGACAATTTTTATTTGCATTAAGCCAACTTATTATGCAATCATGGTGGTAGATGTGGTTGCAGGCTAGATTATTAATGGCATCTCATCCTTTGAATGTTTGAAGGGAAATAATGCAATTTTTTAGTTTCCTCATCAATAGTGGCATTTCTTTTAGTGAATTTTAATAGGGCAATGACCAAATCTGTGTCTATTCTTGATCGAGCTTGGTAATTGTAATATTTAATGTTGAAATATATTGTTATATTGTTACTTGTTTCCAAATCTGTAGATATGTCAACATCAGTTATGTATGCCATGAAGTTGTCAATCATATTGGTTGCTTTTGTATCTTATTTGTCATGATATGTTAGGAAGTAATGAAGATTATGTGTCAATGTGGTCCATGATATAAGTATTCCGCTTCTATGGAAAGGAATTTGTATAACAATATTACTCTGTTGTGTGAGTGGTCTTTTGATGTTGAGATAAGTTTCACTTCGCATATGAATGTTAGGAAGATGACCTTCAAATGAAAAAGAGTATGTGAGAGGACGCGGATTTGGTGTGAATGGTTTTTGTGATTTTGATGATGATCTCTTAGTGATATATATATATATATATATACTTGTTAAATGTATTATTTACCAATTTCAGTTTAATGTGTTGTTGAGTTAGTAATTATATATACGTTTGAAAAATGGGAAAATCAAAATTTGGTCAATAAGAAGTAATACTCGTTTATTTAGAGTAACATACAAAAGTTGATAAATTTAAGTCGGAAGATTTATGTAATTTCATGTAAATTTTATTATTATAATCATAGATTGTTCTTGTATACTCTATGTAAATGGGAGCTATTGGATTGAACAATATGCCTTTTTTTTTAATCTTTTTGGACCGAGGAGACTCTATTTACAACCATAGCCTACACAATAAAATGTTTATTTAATACCACTTGTATTAAATAGGGGTTGAACTTTGGAGTTTAAGGATTTGTAAATTAACAACTACCATTGGTGTGGAACAAAATTCGTAGAACCCAATTTTCTTTTTTTTAAAAATGTTTTAGACTTTAAAAATAATATTTACCAAAATTAAATGAAGAGAGATAAAGAGCAGCAATAGTGAATGTACTTTAACTATGAAATCATTTCCAAATTAGTAAAAATTATTGTGAAATGTAACTTTATTTGTAACTTTGTTTTGCCATAAGTTACTTTGTATGGCAAAGTTATGTCACTTCCTTAACTCAATCAATAACAAGAGGACGATGCTTAAAGAGAGACTGAACCTAATAAAAACACTGAAGAGGTCGAGAATATAATATCGCCACTTCTCTTTTTATTTTATTTTCATGCACAATCTGTGAATTTGAGATAAGTGATCCCATAGTTATTCATTGGTCTACATCTCTTATTTGGTATCAAGATTGGTCCTTAAAAATAATTGTTCTAACTTCTAAAAGAATTTTGAATGAATGAAAATAAGAAGATTATGATACATATATACTCTTACCAATATTTCCACAATTTAATTAGTGCAATGAATTCTACATCTCTTATTTACCTCATCACATTCAGCTACTCAATCTCTTGCTTGATGGATTAATGCTTGTTTCTTATCTCTTTACTTATTCACAGTGAGCAGAAACATGTTTTACATCTTCAGTTATATGGAGTCTTCCGGTTCCATTATGTGCTTTGTGTTTCACCAATTTATTACGTTTGTCTTCGTGTTTCTTCTTCTCCAGTTCATAAAAGTGATCAACATAATTTATTTCTGTCCAAATCAAGATTGGAAATGTTGTAAGTGGACGTGCATATAAAACATAATAAGTAATATGGATCTCAAGCTAATTCTATAATATAAACAATTCATTTAAGTTCAAAACATAGACAAAATTAATTAAAAGCTATGTTATTAGGCATTGTCCCCGAAGACAAAACTGTGTCTTGCAAAATACACACTGGCGTGGCAGCATTACAAAAGAGTTTAACAAAGTGATGTGGATGGCCTAAGATGCCACAAAACCTTCCTTTTATGGTTCTGCTTGTCAATAGCTAATAATCTGCACTTGAAATTTTTCTTTTGAGTATCTTGGAAATAAGTGTTACTTAAGTAAGTAGAGAAGCAAGAGAACCGTAAAAAGATTATGATAAATGAAGATATACACATATTGAAACTAACCTTAACCAACATTTTTGACAACATGTTCTTCTTAGATTCATTCAGAGCTTCCTTAACTTCTCCATGCTCTATCTCCCAATTAATTCATTGTTTCATTCTTTCCTCAAACTCTACAGCAAGTCTCTTTTATTCTGTTGTCTGAGTCAACTTCTACAGATTAAGCATTTCATGTTGTTTTTCACGCTCCTTTAAAAGCTTCTCACATGGTTTGCAAATAGAAGTTTATTAAATGAAAAGAAAAGGCATTGTTCACCAGAAAATCTGTTACAATCCAACAACACTGATAGGTCAGCTTCTATCAAACACAAACAAAACAAATGATTTTTGTACCTCTGATTATAAATACCAAAAGCATTAAGGAATTACAGAACTTTATATCTACAATTCGAGATGGAGAGATAATGTTTGTAGGGAACACAAAATGAAAAAAATTCATAGATAGAACCTCAAACTACATAGAGTCAATGGAGCCGAATCAAATCAAAGTGAGCAATGATATCATCATCAAACATATTTATAGGCATCGTCATGGACTCCAAAACTAAAGCCTCTGAGGAAGGGGAAAATTAGTAAAATAAGAGAAAAAGCATACAAACTGAATAGAAGGAAGAGAGTCATAAAGGTAATACGTTTAGAAATTAAAAGCTAGGGCAATAAAGTAGTATAATCGTGTGGAAGATAATTTTAGAAGGACGATTCAGACTGAGAAAATATGATGACATGGCAGATTTGTAGAAGAAGAAAATATGATGATGTGGGTATTGTAAATGAAGACAATAGCTGCATCCATAGAGGGTGTGATTACTTTTGTAGGCATTTTGATGGGAGCAGGTGGTTGTGTACTTGTCATTTGTTGATTTGGAGGTAGTATTTATAGGAGTAAGACTAATTGAATGTGAGAGAGTGGGGGAGATGAAGGTTGTAGGTAAGTAATTGTGTATATTAATTTGTATTTTAAAAGTTATTAATATACAAAGATGTAACAACAAAGATGTTACAACATTTTGAGAACCTGAGAATAGGATGAATCTTTTTGAGAGATACTCAATACTCAATGAGCCATTTTTAATGGACTAATCATTTTGAATCAATTTGCAAATCATTGCTAATGGACGTTTGAAAATCATTTGGATCAATTATAAATCTTCAAAATGGGCCATTAAAAGAAACATACATAGAAAAAAGAGATGCTGATGTGGCGCAATTTTAAAAATGAATAATGCTGACGTGAATAGCCTAAGTGGCCTTAAATCCTTCATTTTATTAGTATATAGATATAATAACTTTAATATGTTAAAATATAATAAAAGTATGCACCATCTTCTTCGTAACAAAAAGATTTCTCTCATGATTATTACCAAAATAAACCGAGCGAGGTTTGTGAGTAACTCTGGACAATTGACATGGGCCAAAATCATTAACCATATAACATTGAATTTAGTCACTCACTATAGCTCGCTTACAAATATTCATTTGAACATAAGCCATACTTTAACACATATGTTTAGCTTAGTTTAATTGTTGATAAGCATTATTTTAAATTAAAAAATATTAAGATGAAATTCCATAATAATCCAATAGGAATAAGAGTAAATCTATATTTTTTATTTCAAATAAAAATTGGGGAGCAAGTTACATAGTAGTTATGTAACCAGTTTAAGTTGCTATACATATAACCAGTTTTAACAATGAAAGTCACACACACAAAAAAAAAAAAAAGAGAAAACATTAAAAAAAATAATTTAAAAATAGTTACCACAATGAAATATTTTGTCACACTTGTTTTCATGATTATTTTCACCATATCTTATGTGCATGATCATATTGCAGTTGGTAGTATTCCAAGTAAGATCATAAACTTATAGAAATTGACATTATGTTGGTTTTTTTATCTTCTGTAAGTAAATATTTATATTAGTAAAATAATTTTTAATAATAAATAGGTTTTGGAGCAAAGATTACAGATCGTAATTGCTTTTATGGAGTAGATACATGTCATATTTATGGAGGAAATTGTAGTCCTTTTTGTAGAGATCATGGTGGTTGGTGTAGAGCTGATGATGCATGTTGTTGTCCATACGATGACAATAATTTGTTTACCGTTGGTAAAAAGAAAAAGACAATATATTGGGACTAATATGAAATCATCTTATCAAATGTATTGTATCTGCTTGGAGGAAAAGAAAGACACTATTACATTTATCTATTATAAATTGATTATATATCTCTATTTATTACAACATTTCTTTAAGCAAATTTTATTTATAAATAACTACAAAATATACCTACAAACAATTATGTTTTAGTCTTTCGATTGAGATTGCAACTGATGATAAGAAGAAAAACAACATGGTGATGGTATTTTTGTTCCATTCTATATTGGAAACTCTCATTCTGCAAGTTAGAGAATTATACACGACAAAAAAGGTATGAGAGATTATCAAAACTCGAAACTTAGGGACTGAACGTGTGAAGGAGGATAGGTTACAAACTTTGATGTCTGAGAATTTGATCATCTTAAGATGAAAGATGGCTAAACAATTGATGACTTTGTTGTCAAGCTAACCGTGATTTCATCAAAACCTTCCTCTCTAGGAGGAATCATAGAAGAATTGAAACTAGTCAAGGTGTTTCTTAAGTGTTTACTAGAAAAAAATACATACTTATGGTTGCATCTCTTGAACAATTCTTGGATCTTAAAACTGTAAGTTTTAAGGATGTTGTAGGTCATTTAAAGGCTTATGAAGAAAGAATTCTCGAAGAAGAAGAGGAAGTTCAAGAAGATAAAAAAACAGTTGATGTATATGGAGAAAAAAAATCAAACGATAAACGCTAGTGAAGGATCAAGAGGAAGAGGTAGAGGAGGACAATCACGTGGAAGAGGTCGAGGAAGAGGTAATTGAGATCAGGATCTAAAAAAAATTATGTGTTACTGATGTGATAAACTAGAATATTATGCTTCTAGCTGTCTGAATCGTTTACTTAAACTACAAGAGACTCAAGAAGATATTTTTAATTGCAACACACAAGACGCGAATGATCTCTGTATGCACGAGGTATTTTACCTAATGAGAAGAATTGTGTACCAGGCGAATTCAAGACAACTAATAAAGAGAATACTTAGTATCTTGATAATGGAGTAAGCAATCACATGACGGGTGATAGACAATACTTCACTCGAATGAATGAAAGAATTATGGTAAATGTGAGATTTGGAGATGACTCATGTATTGACATTAAGGGGAAATGATCGATTTCTCTTTTGGATAGAACGGCCAAGCTAAGATCATGACTAATGTGTACTACATTTCGGGTTTAAAGAGTAACATCATTAGTCTCTTACAAGCTACGGAATCCGGCTGTGATATAAGGATGAAAATAGACTATTTGACAATGTTTGATTAAGAGGAAAATATAATTGTAAAAGCCAAAAGATTACCAAATCGACTCTACAAGGTTCAAATGGATATCAAAGATTGGGAGGTTTATCTAACCAAAGTGAGTGATTCAAGCAAATGGCATGCAAGGTTAGGACATATTAATGTTTATACCTTGTATAACATGATCAAGAAAGAGCTAGTTAAAGGTCTCCCCATGGTCGAGATAGAGAACAAGGTATGTGGATCATGTTTACTTGGAAAACAAGAACTTCTTACTGAGCATATAAGGTGTTGGAGCTTGTATATGGGGATCTTTGCAGACCAATATTACCAAAAACATCACTTCGATATAGGTATATATTTGTCCTTATCGATAATCATTCAAGATACATGTAAACTATCTTGATTAAAGTGAAAAGTTAAGTTTTTGGCAAATTCAAAAGATTGAAAAACGTGGTAGAGAAGGAGACTAGAGAAAGAATTGAAAGATTTAGAACTAATCAAGGAGGTGAATTCTTGTCTCACGATTTCAAAAAGTATTGTGAAGAGATGGGGAGTAAAAGGCATATTACCGCACCATACACACCTCAACAAAACGGAATTGTTGAAAGACATAATAGGACGTTGATAAAAATGTCAAGAAGCATGATGAAGCATATTCATATGCCAAATTATACGTGGGGAGAAGTGGTAAGACACTCAAAATATCTCTTGAATAGAACTGCTACGAGAGCTATCAAAGATCGGAAACCATATGAGTTTTTTCGTCGGAAAAAGCCAAACATCTATTATCTCCGAATTTTTGGATGCATTGGATATGATAAGTTGATATTCCACACTTAAAGAAATTTAAAGATAGATCTTGTGTACTCGTTCACCTTGGTTATGAGCCCAGGTCTAAGGCTTACCAATTACCTGATCCGATTTCTCGAAAGATTATGGTAAGTAGAGATGTGGTGTTTGATGAAACAAATGGTTGGAATTGGAGTCACAAAGTTTCAGAGGAGAGTCAAGTTGGAAACTTTGAGATTATGATAAGTGGTAATGAAAAAAATACTATGTCCGATGGTGATGATAATCAAGAACAAGAAGAGATTAGGTCTGAAGACAAGGACGAGAAAATAGGGTATGATGTAGTCTTGCGCTGATCGCAACGGGAAGTTTCAAGACCAAAACATCTTGATGATTATGTTTTGATGTCTGAAATTGAAGGAGAGATTTTAAAGAGGACGATGAACCTAGAAATTTTAAAGAAGTAAAAGAATTAAAGGTATGAATTCTTACTTGGGAAGATGAAATTGGGTATATTGTCAAGAATGAGATTTGGGAACTCGAGGATCTTCCAAAAGGTGTCAATCCAATCAGACTTAAATGGGTATTTGAAATCAAATAAAATTTCAATGGAAGTATCAAAAATTATAAGTCAAGACTTCTTGCCAAAGGATATATGCCAAAATATGGAATAGATTATAAAGAAGTGATTGCACTGGTCGCAAGTCTTGAAACCATTTGGGTTCTTATTAATCTATCTACATCAAATGTCTGGAAGATACATCATTTTGATTTGAAAATAGCATTTTTCAATGGAGATCTAAAAGAAATCGTTTATGTTACACAACCGGAGGACTTTAAGGTGAAAGGAAGTGAAGACAAAGTCTATAGACTCAAGAAAGCATTGTATGAGTTAAAACAAGCACCAAGTGTTTGAAACATCAATTTGAATCAAATACTCAAAGAACTTAAGTTCGAAAAATGTAGCAAGGAACCATTGGTTTACAAGAAGGTAATCTCGGATCAAATATTGCTTATTGCCGCTTATGTAGATGATTTATTTCTCATTGGGACAAATAAAAAGATCATTGATGATTTCAAAGGAAAGATGGCAACTAAGTTTGAGATGAGTGATCTAGGGAAACTAACTTACTATCTCGGAATAGAAGTAAGACTCGGGCATGAATGATTGTAATCATTTTCATATATCAATAGGTTCAAGGTTAAAATTATCGAGAGTCATTCAAGAAAAAGAGATTGACGCCACATATTATAGGCCACATATTATAGGCGGAAGGTTGAATGTCTTTCATATTGTGTTGGAGTTTTGAGTAGGTATATGCAAAGTCTAAAAGAATCCTATGGAGCCGCCATGAAACAATTTTTAAGATACTTGAAGGGTACAACCACTCTCGGATTATCTTTCACGAGATCCCACACACAAACACCAAAGTTAATCAGGTATAGTGATAGTAGTCACAATGTTGATCCAAATATTTGTGTTTTGTTTTAGTCAAATGTTCTTTTTTACTATAAATTTTAGTTTTAAAGTTATTAAGTTGAAATTTTTTATTTTGACCAGAAAATAGGTAATATAATTATCTAATCAATATTTGCTTAAGTTTCTATATATATATATATATATATATAACTAGTCCTAATTGTAAAACATCACACACACACCAAAAAATCATTGATCAAATATTAAAAAAATGGTTACCTCTATGAAATATTTTGTCGCACTTGTTTTCACAGTCATTTTCACCATTTCTTATGTTCATGGTCATACTGAAACCGGTGATTTTCCATGTAAGTTTAAATATTTAACATATAGACAGGATTTTTAAATTTTTGTAATTAAATTTTTGTATTGATATAATACTTTTAATAATAAACAGGTTTAAGAGAATCTCCGTATGATGTTGTATGCTTTTCTGGAGTAGATACGTGTCGTCTTTATGGGGGAAATTGTAGTGCATTTTGTAGAGACCATGGTTATTGGCGTGGCATGTGTAAGGGAGTTTCACAGTGTTGTTGTCGCCTTTATAGAGATAATATGAGTCCCATATAAAATTATTTTATCAAATATATTTAATATTTGACAAAAGAATATCAATTTTCATATGAGCTGATGATATATAATAGCAAATAAAAAATTTTACAACAATAATTATGGCTTTTTCAATTAGGGAAAAAAGTGAAACAAATATTATTGGATATTGAAATGTAAAAGAAAAGCAAAAAGAGAGTTGGGCCAATAGATTTTCAAGTCCATTATATGGTTTTGATCGTATTTGTGATGTAGTAATCAAATTGACTTCATATTTTTGTGATGTACTACGCTAATCAGAATCATCTGAAACATAATTTCAGTTAAATATTTGTTATGTATATCTATTTTCGAGAAGTTTTACATATCTCATGTACAATTTGTAAAATCGTGATGCTTCAAAACCATTGTGATTGTAAGCATTATTATCTTAAAAGCATGCAATCGAATCATTCTGCTTACCAGTTATATACAAAACTTATTAATATTAATGGATGTAACACTAAACATAAAACATATTTAATAAAATTTATGTTTAAGATGATTCTGACTACGAGAGTCATTTTAAAGTTTAAAATTAGAAAATAATTTAGGTTAAAGATTTTTTACGGGAGAAAAAACTTCTTAAAGATTAAGTTGTGATTAGATTTTTATGGAATTTTCCCTTCGTTCTTTTCCAGTGAACTAATTTTCATTGATTAAAAATACTGGCATGACACGTTATGCCTGAGTTTTAAAAGAGATGAGGTAGATGATTTATGAGACTTCAAATGGTATCTTTTATTGGTAACCGAGCGAGGTTTGTGAGTAACTCTAGACAAATGACATGGACCAAAATCATTACAAAACCATATCTTATAACATTATAATTCGCTTACAAATATTCATTCGAACATAAACCATACTTTAACACGTGTTTAGCTTAGTTTAATTGCTCATAAGCATTATTTAAAAAAAAAGATGAAATTCCAAAATAATCTAATAGGAAAAGAGTAAATCTGTATATTTTATTTCAAGTAAAAGTTGAGGAGCAAATTAGATAGTAGCAATATATAAAATGATAAATACAATCTTACCAATGTGTAAATGCATTTAGGTAAGAAAATCACTATGTCATTTGTTTTTGTGGTTTTCTTTTGACTATAAATTTTAAAGTAAATAAATTAAAAGATTATGTTATTTTCTATTTAGACCTGAAATTAGGTAATATAATTACTCAGTATATGTTCAAGTTCCTATATATATAACCAGTTTTAACAATGAAAAATCTCACACACACAAAAAGGAAAAAAAAGAAAAAAAGGAATAACATTAAACAAATATTTTAAAAATAGTTACCACCATGAAATATTTTGTCACACTTGTTTTCATGATTACTTTCACCATATCTTATGTGCATGGTCGTATTGCAGTTGGTAGTATTCCAAGTAAGATCATAAATTTATATAATTTGACATTATGTTGGTTTTTTAATCTTCTGTAAAGAAATGAGAGAGAGAGAATAATAATTATTAATAATAAATAGGTTTTGGAGCAAAGATTGCAGATCGTGATTGCTTTTATGGAGTAGATACATGTCATATTTATGGAGGAGATTGTAGTCCTTTTTGTAGAGATCATGGTTTTTATAATGGTGGTTGGTGTAGAGCTGATGATGCATGTTGTTGTCCATACGATGACAATAATTTGGGTCCCGTTGGTAAAAAGAAAAAAGACCATATGTTGGGTCTAATATGAAATCATCTTATCAAATGTATTATATATCTGCTTGGAGGAAAAACAAAGACATTATTAAATTTATCCATTTTGAGTTGATTGTATATTTCTATTTATTACCCCTTACCTGCAAGAGTAGGAATGAGATTTAAAAGCCAATAGGCTAGTTGACAAAAAAAAATAAAAAAAACGGAAGTTGATTATATATTTCTATAGGGGATTTAAAAAACACACCCATTCATCCTGAATTCACCTCCAAGTTCTCCTCCTTTCTGTTTTTTCCTTTACTACCTCTATTAACTACAGATCCACGATTTGTTCTTCTTTACTGTCTATAAAAGTCATTCAAAACTTATTCAGCAACCACGTCAAATCGAAATGGCAAACAAGCAGCGATGTAGGCGAAGAGAAAGTAAGTGTCAGGTTTTAAGAAATAAAACCATTTGCTTTCTCCAAGAGAATACACAAAGAGAAGAATTTTCCGGAATGGCGAGATCTCGTGGTGATAGACATAAAAGCACTTCAGATATTGCAATCTTCTCTTCCAGATATGGCTTTCAGAAAGACACTCGAGACCACTTCATCAAGAAATCTTTGGGATTCGATCAAAGATGCTAACGAAGAAGCCAAGTTACATAAGGAATTCGAAACGGTTAAGATAAAAGCAAGTGAAGGAAATTCATCATCAAAACGTTGAGGTAAAGCTCAGTTTCCCAAAGACAGTAATAACAGAGAGAAGACATTACATGAGTATCAAATGTTAGCATTCAATATTGCTCATGTGATATCTGATGAAGACATGTGGATGTTATGTGAAGTATTTCACAACTTTAGACAGAACAAATCGAGCAAAGGTTATGAATGGAGAAACTACCATGGCTGAAGGAATTGGAGATGTGAAGATCCTCACTAAGGAAGGAACGAGGAGGTTAATCTTTCCCATTATATTGGAGCACAACTGGCCGGCTCAATACTCAAATTCCTACATAATGTAGGCAGGATGACTCGATCCCGGGATATACAAATGCGTTGCCTTCAGTGAATTACCACTTGCCACTAGGTTAGATGTCATTTGCAATCTTTCCCTTGATTAAATGTCATGTATTTTTATGTTTCATTCCATTTTTCTTTTATATAAAGTAGCCAATTATGCAGAAAACAGATTCGAAGATAACAAATAATTTACTAAAATCAAAATTCGTTGTGCAAGCTATGAAATTGACTTAACATCAACAAATGGTGCTTTACACAAGTTACAGCTGTGTCACATTAATTTTCACTTGAGGACTCTAAATCAAAACAAAAAATGCTGTTGAGGTTCAGATTAAGAAAAATACTAGCAAAGACTTCAAATTATGTGCTTTGTTAAAAAGCGAATTAGTGTGGATATTGGATTGATTTCTGGTGAATTTTGTTAAAACACTAGCAATGACTTCAAACTATGGTAATATCGAAAGATTAGATTATATTTGATTCTTTCGGAAGACCAAGTTAAATGATTTTTTCTTTTAATTAGGCTAGTGGTTTTTAAATCCTCTACTATTACTGAAAGTAGGGAATCCAATATTTGATGCTTCGAGGATTTTTTAAAGTGACATTATCATTAGACCATGTGTTCTTGGCAATTAAATAAATAATAAAGAGAAGTTAAAAAAATTTTACTTTTTTCCAGATCAAACAGAACATTATGATTTATTCAACCCAAACCAAAAAGTATTGTCCAACAAAATCGATTTTGTGTAAAAAACAGACATGAAACTATTAAGAAACAAATATGTATGCTTATATAATATATAAAATATGGAAACAATTCATAGGTCAAACATATAAAATCTATATGTAATTACTTGAACATATAATATGAAATAAGTTTATAAAAATAACAATAACAACCCATGCTTTAAGCGTGGGGAACATCCTAATATATATATAGTAGTCAGATAAAAAACATCCACAATTTTGGCAATTTGAACAAAATATAAAATTTTGAGAAACGCTCTTTTTACTATACCTTTTTATTATTTTGGATAAAAGTTTTTACGAAAGTTACTTTGCAAAAATAGCCCTCACCATTTTCTAAATTCTTTTTTTTTCTCTAATTTAGATTTTTCTCTTCGACAAAATTAATAATTTATTTTATTAACCTTTATAAATTAATATATCCAATGAATATTGAAATGTAAAAGAATATTGAAAAGAGAGTTGTAACAAAGTTCAATGAATATTGAAATGTAAAAGAAAAGAGAAAAGAGAGCTGAACCAATACATTTTCAAGTCCTATATATGGTTTTGATCATACTTTGTGAATTTGACTTCATATCAAAAGGAGAAAACAACTCCTGATTACAAAAAAAGGAGAAACAAACTCATACTAAAAGTTTCGATGATGAGTTTGGATAAAAACATTGCCACAAAAATTTCCTGGGTACTCCATAGATTCAAAGGTTGGAGCAAAGCAACCAAGCTGGTCAATGAGCATCTTCATCCTCTCTCCTTGTCCCTTGGAATCCGAAAAAGTAGTGGTAAATGGATACACAAAGTAATTTCAGTGGCCATATATCTATAATCAATAACATCTTGTTTCATTAAAACCTCCATCACATCTCTGTTAAATCTTTCTCCTTCTACCTCTGTTTCCAAATATCTCCCTGAAAATTCATAAATAATGTTATGATCTTTGATTACTCAAACCCTAGTTTCTTCAATCTAATTGTGCTGTTGATATAAAATTTTATCATATGGAGCATGTTGTAAAACCATAAATTTACGGTTTTTTTCTCTGTGCTCATTATTGCTTTTTTCAGTTTCTGTATCAATAAGAATCATAAACGAGGGTAAGCCAATTAACTGAATGAGTGTTAACTCTTGCACCAATTCAAATCCTTAAAATTGAGACAAATTGTGGAAGATTAGATGTAGCGTGAAGTTGGTGAAGAGGCTTCGCAGTCGAGCCTACTCCTTTAGGTACTAGGAAAAAATTGGCCAATATTTAGGGCCTGCTACCATCTTCAAAATCTCTACATAGTCTTGGACACATTGATAAGTTCTGAAATTTCCAAAGCTAGGAGAAATTCCATGGCCCATATGGTAGCACCAAAACTAGCCCCAGATTCGCTTCACCAAAAGAAATCTGTAAAACAATATAATCCTACTCATGAGTAGTACTCTAAAATCCTTCTGGCATCCATCAACAAAATATCTGAAATGTATGAAGCTTTGACCAGCTATCATAGGTATGGATACAAATATTAGAGATATGAAGATATCTCATATAGTTATGTTAATATCTAAAAGTGTATTACTATTTCTAAGGCTTGTACTATATAATGTCATGTACACATCAATAATAATCAACTTATTCCATTCTAAACCTTGATTTCATATGGTATCAGAGCAAAAGATCCTAAAACCTTGTTCTTCTTCTCCTACGCCGTTCTCTTTCTCTCATCTCTACCTCTCGACATCAGCTTGATTTCGAGTTTCTACAAATGTTCTACAAATGTTCTACAAATGGTTTCTCCTCCACAACAAACCCCTACAAAGATCACATGATCTCCTTACTTTCTCTCCATATCTGATCATCCTCACCATGTTCTCACTCCATTTTTGCTCACAGGAGCATCAAATTACGAGAAGTTGGCAAAGTTAGCATGAAACAACCTTCATGCTAAGCACAAATTGAGTTCGGTTGATGGCTCTCTACCAAAACCAACAAGCGATCCTCCTGATCACTCTCGATGGATACAAACCAACTCGATGCTTGTTGGTTAGTTGTACTCGAGTCTTGATCCTCATGTTCAAAAGGCTATCTCCTTCGTTGACAGTGCCAAGGTTCTCTGGGATCATCTCAAAAATTGATATTCTATTGGTAATGCTTCTAGGGTTCATCAACTCAAAGCTTCTTTTACAAAAATAAAGATCATATGAGATGATTTTGATGATTTTGAACCACCTCTCAACTGTTGCTGAGGCAGCTCTTCTTGTCCACAAATGCTCAAGCAAATTCAACGTTGCAAGCATGAACATATTCATCAATTCTTGATGGGTCTCGAAGCGTCTCACTTGAAACTACAAGAACTAATCTACTCAGCCCCTTGGATCAGGAGGCAACCCTCACGCTTGATAAGTCTACTATGAATTAATCTTTGAAGAACGTCATCTCATTGTTGCATGAAGTAAAGAAGATCGCCTCTCTCACATCTTATTTGGCTGCCCTTTGGCACCACTCTTACTCAGTTCTATTTCCTTGTGTGCATGTACATGGTGTCATTCATTGGCTTCTGTTTCCAGTGATGTACATGACTGCTATTAATTATTGTACTATATCTTTAAGACTTACTTCTTTTTTTTTTGTTAACAAGTGTAGTGGCTTTTATATCCTGCTATTATTACTGTAGGTAGGGGGTTCGATCTCCGATGTCTTGAAAATTTGTAGAATAATAACATCACTGGACCACTTATCCTCGGCCTTTAAACTTTTTTTTTAAATTTGGTTTGTTTCGAGAAGTTTTATTTATTGTATTCATGTATGTACAAGACTATAAAGATTTTGGAAGATTTTCAACTCACAAAACCTAAAAGTGAATAAATCGTTGGATCATAACCTCATTATTTGTTGTAATAAATATGATATATGAAATGATCTTATAACATATGCTTTTGGTCATTAGACTCACTACCACTTGCTTACAAATGAATATTTGAAAATGAACTAAAATCTAACGCATGAGTTTAATTGTTGATAAGTATTTTTTTTTTAATAAAAATGAAGATGAAATTCCAAGTAATCCAATAGAAAAAGAATACATCTTTATTTTGTATTTCAAATGAATATGGGAGACGAAATTACATGTTTAGTAATGTATAAAATGATAAATACCATATTACCAATATGTAAATGTAATTAATTAAGAAATTCATTATGTGTTTTGTCAAGTGTACATTCTTTTGACTATAATTTTTTGTTCGTCAACCTTATTCAATTAAAATGATTTGTTCCCTATAAATTTAAAAATCAATAAATTGAAAGATTATGTTATTTTCTATTTTGACCAGAAAATAGGTAGTATAAGTAATTATGAATGTACGTTTCAGTTCCTACATATATATAACTTGTCAATTAATAATGAAAACTCACACACACACAAAAACATTAAGCAAACAGTATAAAAAATGGTTACCATTAAATATTTTCTCGCAATTGTTTTCACAGTCCTATTTATGATATCCTATGTTCATGGTCATATTGCAGCTGATGGTATTCCAAGTAAGTTTATATTTTTAAAGATTTTGACATAATTTTGGTTTTTTAATATATTTTATTGATGTTTATATGAGTATAATAATTTTTAACAATAAATAGGTTTTGAATTAAAACAAGTGGATGCTAAGTGCTTCGATAAAGTAGAGTCATGTCGTTTTGCTGGTCCAGCCGGTGCAGACTGCAGTCCTTTTTGTAAAGATCATGGTTATTTGCATGGCTGGTTGTAGAGTTGATAAATGTTGTTGTTCTAATTGATAACAATATTATGGCTCCAATACGAAATTATCTTATTACTATATCTGTTTGACAATAAAAACATTATTATATTTTCCATATGAATTGATTATATATAAAGTAGCAAAATAAACTTTTGTCAAAACATGGAGAAGTTTTGCAATTTTAACAAAATTTAATGGTTATTGAAATGTACAAGTAAGAACAAAGAGAGTTGGTCAAATTCATTTCTAAGTCCTATACATGTCTTTTGATCATACTTCGTGTTGGTCTTCTTCCCTGTTAATTGCAATTCTCAATCGAAAAAGTCTTTGTTTTCTATAATGTTTTTAGGCAATATAGAGAGAAGTACTTACTCGGGTAATGTGGTCTTAGATACACTGTTGACTGTACGTTAATCCGATTTACGCCCAGTTACTTATATATTTTATTTTATTAGTTAATTTTTTTATCAAATTATAAAGAAGTTATTACGTTTTGCTTGGTGATTTTTAATATATTTTAAAAGTATTTAACTTGATAAATTATAATACAGTTATAAATAATTCGAATGGAAAATTAAATAGATTTAAACCAAACCAAAACTCTGGATCCCAAAAAAAAATTCCAAAGCAAAGTACAAAATAATCTGAATAGAATAAATTTTTTATACAAATTTATTCGTTTCCGAATCGAATCGAACTTAACTGTACAAACTAAACAAAACTAACTAAAATTTATCAAAATAATATATACATGAAAATGGTACAGTCTTAATTAAATTAGTAAATTATTTTTGTCTTTGGTGTCACCTCCCATTTAACCGTTTGTTATCCTCTTGAAACTTAGTTTTCTCTACACATAAGTGTTTAACGCCTTGTAGGTATCTTTATGACTTAATCAAAGTCTGATTTTCTCAAAATTTATATGTAGATATCTTCAAGTTGATTGTTATTTCACCTTCACCATTTTTCAAAATTTTATGGATTGTATTTCGCGTCTGTCGTGAAGTCTAAAATATCATGCGTGAAGGGGAATTGAAACAAGATTTAATGAATATTAAAATGTAAAAGAAAAGATAAAAGAGAGTTTGTCCGGTACATTTCAAGTCATATATATGGTTTAGATCATACTTTGTGAATTTGACTTCATATCATAGGAGAAACAAACTCATACAAAATGCCTCCATAATGAGTTTTTATAAGAACATTGCTACAAAGTTACTCCATGGATTCAAAGGTTGGAGCAAACCAACCAAGCTGGTTAATAAGCAGCTTCATTCTCTCTTCTTGTCCTTTGGAATCTTCAAAAGCAGTGGTAAATGGATACACAAACGTAACTTTAGTGGCCATATATTTGTTAAGAAACAACATCTTGCTTCACTAAAAATTTCCATCACAAGCCGTTTAACAAAAAAAAAACAAAAAAAAAAGCTCCCATCACATCTCTCTTGAATCCTCCTCCTTCTACCTCTGCTTCCCATATATCCCTGTAAATCCCTAAAATTGAGACAATGTTGTGGAAGATTAGATTAAGCAAGTAGTTGGTGAGGAGGCTTCGCAGTGGAGCATATTCTTTTAGGTACTAGGAAAAGGCTGGCTAATCTGTGGAGTCTGCCACCATCTTTAAAATCTCTACCGTCTTTGTCACATTGATCATTTCTAAAATTTTCAAAGCCATAAAAGATTCCATTGTCCATATGACAACTTCAAACTCTGTATGGAGGGTTAAAAGACATCATAACACGCCTCTAGCCCCATATTCGCCTCACTTAAAGAATCTGTAAAACAATAATATCTTCATTATAGATTTTTGTTAAAAAAATTTAGAAAAATTAAGTAATATTATATCTAACTCATTGTTTTTTACTGATTGTATATTTTGTTTTGAAAATGAATTAAATAATTGAAATCTTTGTGGAATTATTTGTGGAGTAATATAAGTCACATGCAAAACTAGAAGAAAATAAACAAAATATATAAATAAAAGATACAAAATTACTCAAGTTCTACAAAAGTGAATGGTAAATATGGAATGGAAAAAGGTGTGGAATAAAACACTTCATCAATTCCACATCATTCCACATGTACCTGTTAGATGTCAAATTGTGTGTTTATGTTTTCAGGATTATCTTTGGTAATAATTCTCACAACACATTAAAACAAGATTTTACACCGGATGAATGAAGAGAGTTGGAGATTAAGAATGTGGTCCCTAAGAGCTTATGAGAATGATTCTAGAGGATCTCAAAAGAAGTCATATATATAGCTGAAAGCACCTTATCATTAAGAATTTATATCCTGTATATGCTTTGTTTTTATGTGTATTCTAGATGACTGCTATTAATTATTGTACTATATCTTTAAGACTTACTTCTTTTTTTGTCAACTAGTCTAGTGGTTTTTATATCCTGCTACTATTACTGTAGGTAGGGGGTTCGATCTCTGATGCCTTGAAAATTTGTAGAATAATAACATTACTAGGCCACTTATCCTCGGCCTTTAAACTTTATTTTTTATATTTGGTTTGTTTCGAGAAGTTTTATTTATTGTATTCATGTTTGTACAAGACTATAAAGATTTTGGAAGATTTTCAACTCACAAAACCTAAAAGTGAATAAATCGTTGGATCATAACCTCATTATTTGTTGTAATAAATATGATATATGAAATGATCTTATAACATATGTTTTTGGTCATTAGACTCACTACCACTTGCTTACAAATGAATATTTGAAAATGAACTAAAATCTGACGCATGAGTTTAATTGTTGATAAGTATTTTTTTTTAATAAAAATGAAGATGAAATTCCAAGTAATCCAATAGAAAAAGAGTAAATCTTTATTTTGTATTTCAAATGAATATGGGAGACGAAATTACATGTTTAGTAATGTATAAAATGATAAATACCATATTACCAATATGTAAATGTAATTAATTAAGAAATTCATTATGTGTTTTGTCAAATGTACATTCTTTTGACTATAATTTTTTGTTCGTCAACCTTATTCAATTAAAATGATTTGTTCCCTATAAATTTAAAAATCAATAAATTGAAAGATTATGTTATTTTCTATTTTGACCAGAAAATAGGTAGTATAAGTAATTATGAATGTACGTTTCAGTTCCTACATATATATAACTTGTCAATTAATAATGAAAACTCACACACACACAAAAACATTAAGCAAACAGTATAAAAAATGGTTACCATTAAATATTTTCTCGCAATTGTTTTCACAGTCCTATTTATGATATCCTATGTTCATGGTCATATTGCAGCTGATGGTATTCCAAGTAAGTTTATATTTTTAAAGATTTTGACATAATTTTGGTTTTTTAATATATTTTATTGATGTTTATATGAGTATAATAATTTTTAACAATAAATAGGTTTTGAATTAAAACAAGTGGATGCTAAGTGCTTCGATAAAGTAGAGTCATGTCGTTTTGCTGGTCCAGCCGGTGCAGACTGCAGTCCTTTTTGTAAAGATCATGGTTATTTGCATGGCTGGTGTAGAGTTGATAAATGTTGTTGTTCTAATTGATAACAATATTATGGCTCCAATACGAAATTATCTTATTACTATATCTGTTTGACAATAAAAACATTATTATATTTTCCATATGAATTGATTATATATAAAGTAGCAAAATAAACTTTTGTCAAAACATGGAGAAGTTTTGCAATTTTAACAAAATTTAATGGTTATTGAAATGTACAAGTAAGAACAAAGAGAGTTGGTCAAATTCATTTCTAAGTCCTATACATGTCTTTTGATCATACTTCGTGTTGGTCTTCTTCCCTGTTAAATGCAATTCTCAATCGAAAAAGTCTTTGTTTTCTTATAATGTTTTTAGGCAATATAGAGAGAAGTACTTACTCGGGTAATGTGGTCTTAGATACACTGTTGACTGTACGTTAATCCGATTTACGCCCAGTTACTTATATATTTTATTAGTTAATTTTTTTATCAAATTATAAAGAAGTTATTACGTTTTGCTTGGTGATTTTTAATATATTTTAAAAGTATTTAACTTGATAAATTATAATACAGTTATAAATAATTCGAATGGAAAATTAAATAGATTTAAACCAAACCAAAACTCTATATCCCAAAAAAAAATTTCAAAGCAAAGTACAAAATAATTTGAATAGAATAAATGTTTTATACAAATTTATTCGTTTCCGAATCGAATCGAACTTAACTGTACAAACTAAACAAAACTAACTAAAATTTATCAAAATAATATATACATGAAAATGGTACAGTCTTAATTAAATTAGTAAATTATTTTTGTCTTTGGTGTCACCTCCCATTTAACCGTTTGTTATCCTCTTGAAACTTAGTTTTCTCTACACATAAGTGTTTAACGCCTTGTAGGTATCTTTATGACTTAATCAAAGTCTGATTTTCTCAAAATTTATATGTAGATATCTTCAAGTTGATTGTTATTTCACCTTCACCATTTTTCAAAATTTTATGGATTGTATTTCGCGTCTGTCGTGAAGTCTAAAATATCATGCGTGAAGGGGAATTGAAACAAGATTTAATGAATATTAAAATGTAAAAGAAAAGATAAAAGAGAGTTTGTCCGGTACATTTCAAGTCATATATATGGTTTAGATCATACTTTGTGAATTTGACTTCATATCATAGGAGAACCAAACTCATACAAAATGCCTCCATAATGAGTTTTTATAAGAACATTGCTACAAAGTTACTCCATGGATTCAAAGGTTGGAGCAAACCAACCAAGCTGGTTAATAAGCAGCTTCATTCTCTCTTCTTGTCCTTTGGAATCTTTAAAAGCAGTGGTAAATGGATACACAAACGTATCTTTAGTGGCCATATATTTGTTAAGCAACAACATCTTGCTTCACTAAAAATTTCCATCACAAGCCGTTTAACAAAAAAAAAACAAAAAAAAAAGCTCCCATCACATCTCTCTTGAATCCTCCTCCTTCTACCTCTGCTTCCCATATATCCCTGTAAATCCCTAAAATTGAGACAATGTTGTGGAAGATTAGATTAAGCAAGTAGTTGGTGAGGAGGCTTCGCAGTGGAGCATATTCTTTTAGGTACTAGGAAAAGGCTGGCTAATCTGTGGAGTCTGCCACCATCTTTAAAATCTCTACCGTCTTTGTCACATTGATCATTTCTAAAATTTTCAAAGCCATAAAAGATTCCATTGTCCATATGACAACTTCAAACTCTGTATGGAGGGTTAAAAGACATCATAACACGCCTCTAGCCCCATATTCGCCTCACTTAAAGAATCTGTAAAACAATAATATCTTCATTATAGATTTTTGTTAAAAAAATTTAGAAAAATTAAGTAATATTATATCTAACTCATTGTTTTTTACTGATTGTATATTTTGTTTTGAAAATGAATTAAATAATTGAAATCTTTGTGGAATTATTTGTGGAGTAATATAAGTCACATGCAAAACTAGAAGAAAATAAACAAAATATATAAATAAAAGATACAAAATTACTCAAGTTCTACAAAAGTGAATGGTAAATATGGAATGGAAAAAGGTGTGGAATAAAACACTTCATCAATTCCACATCATTCCACATGTACCTGTTAGATGTCAAATTGTGTGTTTATGTTTTCAGGATTATCTTTGGTAATAATTCTCACAACACATTAAAACAAGACTTTACACCCGATGAATGAAGAGAGTTGGAGATTAAGAATGTGGTCTCTAAGAGCTTATGAGAATGATTCTAGAGGATCTCAAAAGAAGTCATATATATAGCTGAAAGCACCTTATCATTAAGAATTTATATCCTGTATATGCTTTGTTTTTATGTGTATTCTAGATGACTGCTATTAATTATTGTACTATATCTTTAAGACTTACTTCTTTTTTTGTCAACTAGTCTAGTGGTTTTTATATCCTGCTACTATTACTGTAGGTAGGGGGTTCGATCTCTGATGCCTTGAAAATTTGTAGAATAATAACATTACTAGGCCACTTATCCTCGG